>NW_019280812.1:0-86264 GCF_000648695.1 Onthophagus taurus
CCAACGCATCCTCTTAATGTTTTCTAATTTTTAACATTCCACACTTTTTAACGTCGCCATTTTTCATCTTTTATCTTCATTTTGTGTATCTATCAGATAACAAAATATTTTAGGTCCATTACTACCATCTTTTAGTTAAATTTATCTTATAGATAAACTCATCTACTAGCCAATCAGAGCGCGTAAAATAACCGTAACCGTGGTAATAATCCCTTAGATAGCTTAACCAGAAGATGGTAGTAACGAGCCTTATTCTTATTCGATTTCCAGTCTACACCTATTATAGCTTCATTGACTTTGTCGCTGCTGATGGGTTAACCCGAAACTAGTACGACTTTATATTAATAAACGCAAGTTAGAAGTTTTTATATGGTTTTTATTTGATCATTATTCTTGCAACATGGATAACTTTTTCAAAAATGCTAATGGTCTAGCGCTGCATAACAATTAATACTGGCTGCTTCAGACGAATGGCTAAACCCGAAACTTTCTAGTTCTAGGTATAGTGCTAGTTCTAGTTTTAGTTCAATAAAAATATGCATAGTGATATTTTATACTAACTAGCGCTACCTACCACCTACCAGCCGTCTTAAGATAGGTACGGCTAAACGGAATGATTCTAGTTTTAGGTCTGGTGTTAGTTCTCATCACAAATTATCTTAAAATTGGCTACATGTCTTCAACTCATGAGATTATAGAGCCTCAGCCACAATCGAATTCGGCTATTAACTCCTAATCAATTCACATTGTTATTACTCTTTATAGCTCAGACAATTCTATTGAAGTGAAATTTGATGTACAATACTATTAATTCAAGCGATTTTGATTACTAACTTTTTAATGGATAGATTAAGTTATATCACCTCGACCTAAGCCATAAGCGACCTTAACTACTTTCTCATCAATTGAATTATTTTAGCGCCACGTCCATAAGGTCCTCGGCTAATAATTCATTTCACCAATATCATTCGAGTTTAGCCATCTTTAGAGACGTGCGGCTAAACCCAAATGATTCTAGTTCTAGATATAGTGTTAGTTCTACATAGTAACAGTGTTAGTGTAAAACTGGAACTAACATTAGACCCAGAACTAGAAACATTCGGGTTTAGCCGTGCGTCTCATAAGACGGCTAAAGCCGAATGATTCTAGTTTTTGGTCTAGTGTTAGTTCTACATAGTAACAGTGTTAGTGTAAAACTGGAACTAACATTAGACCCAGAACTAGAAACATTCGGGTTTAGCCGTGCGTCTCATAAGACGGCTAAAGCCGAATGATTCTAGTTTTTGGTCTAGTGTTAGTTCTACTTATCGTCCAATAAAAATATACCACAATCTAACACTGAATAACAATTAAAACTAGAACTAACACTAGACCTAGAACTAGAACCGTGCGTCTCTAAAGACGGCTAATCCCGAATGATTCTTGTTCTAGGTATAGTGTTAGTTATAGTTTTACACTTGTACTGTTACTAAAACTAACATTAGACCTAGAACTGAATCAACATAGTGATATTTTATGCTAACTAGTGCTACCTACTACCTTAACAAATGTTTTCAACAGTTCATTTTCCGTAATCAGCTGAAAATTGCGAGAATATCTGCCATATACAAGAAAGGTGATGTAAATAATCCTAATAATTTTCGGCCAATATCTATCTTACCAATAATGTCAAAACTTTTTGAGCATCAGTTGAAATCGCGTCTTCTTGACTATTTGTACAAGAGGAGAGATGGTGGAGATGCTTTCAGTAAGCATCAACATGGCTATGTAAGGAAATCCTCCACAACTACAGCTCTAATTGATCTACATGAGCAAATCATTGATGGTTTTAAAGAGTCAAAAAAAAATTTGGCACTAATGTTGGACCTTACAAAGGCATTGCATTGTGTCAATCACAAGATACTGTTAGAGAAACTGGAATATTATGGCATCAGACACCCTACGATAACAGTGTTTCAATCGTACCTAGAAAATCGAAGAGAGGTGGTCCAAGTTGGTAATTTTATTATAGATCGACCATAAGAAGGGTGGAAATCGGTGTACCGCAGGGATCCATCTTGGGTCCAATTTTATTTCTTTTATATATGAACGATCTTCCGGAAACTCTGAATATGTGTAAGACGATAATGTATGCAGATGACACAACATTGATAAATATATCTAGTACAGTTGAAGAGCTACACGAAAATGAAGGTCTCATCAAAAGGTTGCATCAGATTGATTTAAAACGAACAAACTTAAGCTGAACGAAAATAAGACACAAAAAATTGATTTTAGTACTAAAACAAATAATAACGTCTCGGCAGTTAAGTTACTGTGGCTGCAGTTTGAAAACTCTTTGAAATAGAATCTACAAGTGGACGTAATAGGAAAGAAGCTTAGCTCAGTAGTTTACCAACTTAGAACACTTATAAGCCTAACAGATTTGCAAACGATGTGATGGTAGTATATTACTCGAATTTCCAGAGTGTGATGTCATAATATATAGCATTCTGTTTTGGGAAAGTTCACCAGGAGCCGAGCGTATACCCTTAATTCAGAAAAAAAGCAGTAAGAACGCTATTCAAACTAATCAACTAGAAAGTTGTAGGCCAGTTATAAAAGTTATAAAATCAAAAATAATGTCCGTTTACTCGTTGTACATTTATAAATGTTTGATGTTCGTAAAAGAAAATTTGAATGGTGTATTATGCCAAGAGGAGTTACATAACTACAGTACGAGAAATCACAAATTGTTACAAATCCCTTACCATAGGCTGTTGACATGCCAACAATTTATTTACTACCAAGGAATAAGATTTTATAATAAATTGCGGGACGACATAAAATCCCCTTCACGAAAACAATTTAAACATGTCCTAAAATTACATTTTAGCAGCAACCCGTGCTATTCCATACATGAATTTACATATACGCCGTACATTTTGTAATTGTCATTTATTGAAATTGTAAACATACTCTTATTATTATTATTACCACCTTCTAGGCTAAACCAGTCGTCTTAAGACAGGTACGGCTAAACGGAATAATTCTAGTTCTAGGTCTGGTGTTAGTTCTGATCACAAATTATCTTAAAATTGGCTACATGTCTTCAATTCATGAGATTATAGGGCCTCGGCCGCAAGCGACCTCGGCTATTAACTCTTTAGCAGTTTATAATGTAGTGCCTTGGGCAGTCGGCATTGTAATGCCTCGGCCGCAAGCAACCTCGGTTTGTACCTCATTAATGTTGTAGATTGTAGTGCCGCGACCACAAACTATCTTGACTACATTGCTTCAACTTATGAAATTATAGAGCCTCGGACGCAAGCGACCTCGGCACTAACTCTTAAACGGTTCACATTGTTATCACTCTTTATAGCTCAGACTGTTTCTATTGAAGCGAAATTTGATGTAATTTAATTTTTTTTGTTTAAATATATTAATTTACTTCGTTTAATTTTATATTTAACCAACACACTTTACATTATTGATTACGTTGGTAATCGTAATATTTTCTGTTTACGATTAAATTTATGATAATGTATCAAAAAAAAAAAAGTAATAACACTTTGAGAATTCAAGGATTTCGATGGTTATCGAAATAAATAACTTTACGAGAAATAGCCCAAAGGAAAACTGACGAGGTCAACCGCATTGTTACGTGTTTCGAAGTAACAAATGGAGGTATATCTTCAATAAACCTCGTAGCTTAAAGCTTAGAACAGCGATTTTCTTTGTTTCCTTTAAAACCATGCAGTTTCACACCTACCACACCAACAAACTTTACATCGATTTGCGAAAGTAAATTTACCAGTCTACTCTGAACAACTTCAAAAGGTGATAATCGGTAAGGAAAATGCGTTCGTCGGTAATCGTTTGAGTTCACGCGCGAAGAGTTAAAGAGTTTAAGTGGTCTAGTACTACCTCAAGAAGGCGAAGGAGTTAAGAAGTTAATGTTGGGTTGTTGACTCTTGGCGTGGTACAGTAATAATAATAAAATAAAAGGGGCAAAGAAATAATTTTCGTGTCCGGGCGGACCCCAAAAAGTTTATTAATGGACCCTCTCGGCGAATTGATGAGAGGGGAGAAGAAAACAACGAGCTGTTCGGGCAAAAACTAATTACCGAAGCTGTCACCAGCAGTTCTGCGACAAAATTGTAATAAACCTATGGCAAAAGCCCGATGGCCAACGTACCGCGGGCGATGAAATATTGTAAAGTGCCGAAGTTTGGGGAGGAGAACTCAAAAACTCTTCGAAAGCTTGTGAAAAGTTTCAACTATGATGGAAAAATTGTTTTCAACTTTTTTGTGTCTTCTAAAGAAAAATAACCATCACATTTTTACTTCTTATTACACAAAAATTAATTAAAAGCATAAGAATCTTTTTATTTCCAATAATTCTTATTTATTTAATTTATTTTTATACGGACCAGTTTGAAAAGTTCACCGTGTACCAAAAACTTATTACGCCCAGTTCGAGATAACCATCTGGATCCGGGATATCTTTAAACCAAAGGCGCTCGGTTCTCTCTCTTTCTCGAGAGATACCATCTGGAAGAAGTTTCGCGACATGCATCTTTGCTGCGTGCTCGAGGTATACACTGCATAACTCGGGTTCTCTTTACTGTATATATATATATATATAGAGGAGGAAATGTACCATTACGACACGATTTCCGAGATTTTGCGACAGCTTCAGCCTAACAGATGCAAATGCAACCATCAGATAAGATCTTGAAGTTAAATTGCCGTAATGGTAACTCTAAAGGGAACGTAAATAAATTCACGCCTTTTCAAATATCTCTAAATTCTATCTTTCTTTATATAGTAATTATTAAGAAATTTTTAAAATTATTTAAGAAAATTGTTTAATACTACTTATATAACTAATACTAGCATTAGAACTAACACTAGACCTAGAACTAGAAACATTCGGGTTTAACCGTACGTCTCATAAGACGGTTAAACTCGAATGATTCTAGTTCTAGGACTAGTGTTAGTTCTAGTTTTGCATTAGTACTGTCAATAGAACTAGGACTAGACCTAGAACTAGAATCATTCGGGTTTAGCCACACGTCTCTCAAGAGGGCTAAACCCGAATGATTCTAGTTCTGGGTCTTGTGTTAGTTCTAATGACAATGTTAGTACAAAACTAGAACCAACACTAGACCTAGAACTAGAATTATTCGGGTTTAACCGCACGTCTCTTAAGACGGCTAAATCCAAATGATTCTACTTCTAGGTCTAGTGTTACTTCTAGTGATAGTGCTAGTGCAAAACTAGAACTAACACTAATAATAATAATAATAATAATAATTTATTGAGCCAAATTAGAAAAAACAAAATACAATAATAAGGAAAAGTACAATAATATTAAACTTAAATTATAGCTCAAAGGGTGCAAGGGCAGAAAAGGCAAAACAATGCCACTGATTTTACTTGCACCTAATGAGAACAGCNATACTGCTCCAGGTTGTCAAGTTTTTCACCTAATAACTGGTTTTCACGCTGGAGGTTAACATTTTGGGACTTGAGATCTTCAATTTCCGCATTAAAGCGATCTTTAATCACGTTAACGATTTTAGATAAAAATGTTTCACTTTTAATTAACTCCTCGACCGATTCATTAAAGAGAGCTTTAAGTTCACGAAGGTTTTCGTCGGTGAAACGAATCTTTAAAGTAATAATTTGCAAGAGAAAACTCAGCACGCTGCAAAACGCGATACTACTCTGTCGAAGACATTGACTGAACTGTCGCACGTCTCTCAAGACAGCTAAACCCGAATGATTCTACTTTTAGGTCTAGTGTTAGTTCTAGCGATAGTTCTAGTTTTCGTTCAATAGAAGATATATAACAATTTAACGCTGAATAACAACTAAAACTGGAATTAGAACTAACACTAGATCTAGAAATAGAAACATTCGGGTTTAGCCTAGCGGGCTAAATCCGATTGATTCTAGTTCTAGTCTTAGTTCCAGTACTAGTGTTAGTTCTAGTGTAGATAGCTGTTTGAATTTTCACTTTTAAGTCCAAATTAAAAAATTTTCATATAACGAACTTTTGGCTATAAGCGGACACTCTCTTTTTTGTATGAGGTTTTACTGTAATTAATGAAATTATGGATTAAAATTTGTTATGGTTTGAGAGAATGTTTGCGAATGTGATTTTGATTTTATAAAGAGGAACATTTAAAATTTTAATTACAAAAAGCTGAACCGTTTTGAAGTAGAAATCAATTCAGAATATTGGGTGAACGTAGAGGTGGTTCGCGTGAAAATTCCACACGATGGAATTTTGCAAAATCCTCACCGCCAATTACTAAACGAACTAGGGCCAATTAAAATTTGATTAGCACGCGAACGTTTACAACCTACGCGGTGCGTGAATTAATAACTCGATATCCACCTCTCTCGTCCAACATCGAGATCGATTTATTAAAATTCACAAAAAAAAACAAAAATAAATAGATATGAACTGATCCGTGAATAATATTCATCAATAAAATGCCTCAATAAGTTTAATCCATGAAATCCGATGCTTAAGAATTAACGGAATTCTTTTCGTATATTTTTCTTCTCTTATCGTATCGTACGATTAGGATACACGAATTCGACATTACCAGTATAGCGTGACAAATTCAGATTATGACACACGAAAACACGAAGATCGAATGTCAAAATACACATTTATGTAGTGTAGATTAAAGTTAAATTTTAAACTACAAAAAAAAATCTACAATTTAAATGATTTCAATGCCAGGTATAATTTGGTAAATCTTGATATTTTAAAATCCCACCATGAGAGGAGGTAGTTATTATGATCGTTTATTATTTACATGGCTCTATGACGATCGTGGTCCAGTACGAAATCCGAGGATTAGCCAACACGTGACGGATCCGCCATACGTTTCCGGATCAAAACCTAGTAGACCATTGAATGGTAAACAATAAACTGTGCCAATGAAAAGTCCCGGATACGTGCGATAGAGAGCCGTCGAGAGCTTAAATCGCAAAAGCTGCGAATTGTAGATATCGAAAATACTATTTTCAAAGATGGAAGTAATATAAAAATTTCTTTCAAATGTTACATCCATTATAGGACGGCTAAACTCGAATGATTCTAGTTCTAGGTCTTGTTTTAGTTCTAATAACAGTGTTAGTGCAAAACTAGAACTAACACTAGACCTAGAATTAGACAAATTTGGGTTTAGTCCCACGTCTCTCAAGACGCCTACACCCGAATGATTCTAGTTAGTTCTAGGTCTTGTGTTAGTTCTAGTGATAATTCTAGTTTTAATGCAATACAAATAGTATCTACATCGGTTCTTAGACGTTAAAACAAATGGTATTTTAGGTCTTTTTGCATTTTTTCTGCATTTTTTTCTAAGATAAGTTACACCTTTACCTACCAGACAGCACGAAAATCTCTAAAAACGATAAAATAAATGGTCGATGAAGGCTCCTGCATTAAGAGGAAAAGAAGTTGCTATTTTTTCATTCAAAATCTTAATCCCCGAGCTGAGTGAGTGATTGCTCCGTCCTAATGAAATCAATGAAGCTCGAGACCCAATTTAGCAACTTGTGGCAAAAAACTTGTTTAACATCTATCTGTAGAGCGCACCAGATATGGTTACAATGGTGTCATTCTCAAAAAATAAGGACCAATTACTTTTTCACTGAAAATGCCGAACCTATCAGTTACTTTGACTAACCTCAAAAAATCTAATATGGTTATTCACATAACCACTTAATTGGAAATAGGCTTCGTCAATCATGATTTCAGATACAATAATGGTTTTCATCAAGTTTAACAAAACATGGAGGCAACTGGTTTGTATTTTATCTTCTTGCTATAGGACTTAGTCCTGTCTCTTCGGCCTCATTACTTCTTGTGATAACAAAATCTAGCTTTCCTGCCAGCTTTGGGATGTTTGGATCTTGGTCTTTGTGGTTTTGCATCTTTGCGATTCGTATCACGCTCATCTTATCAACGTCCAGTCTTCTTGAACTAGGTTTAACAGGGCATAAAAGTAAGTGAATCTTACTTAACGGTCAGAAGGCGACAATTGATTTGTATTTTGTCTTCTTCTTCTTGCATAGGACATAGTCCTGTCTCTTTTGTTTCATTTCTTCTTATGATAACAAAATCCAGCTTTTCTGCCAGCATTTGGGACGCTTGGTTCCTGATCTTTATGGTTTTGCACGTTTGCAAATTTCGATTTTTTATTATGATTTAATTCTGTTCAATAATTATTATTAAATTTTTGTGTTATTATTAATGTTGTCTTTGCAAACTATGATATGTTGGAAAATTCAATTTAGTTTTGCAGACAAAGCATTTCTCTGAAATGTCAAGTGAAAACGAACGATGAGTTTCATGACTTCTAAAATAATCATGTTTTCAAATTCTCCGGGTATGTTATGGATTTAATGCAATTCTGCCACCGCAGCAATAATAAAATTCTGGAGATCCTAAGAGGCACTGTGAGAACTTGGTCCCAATTATTGGGACTGTAGTAAATTTTTTTGATTCTGTGATATCCGCCAATGTCGCTTCAAGTTTGAAATTCTTCAGTTTCAGCTAGTTATTTCCCAATTAAATAGTCTTTCTGCACCAGCTTTAAGGTTTGCTATAGGACCCAGGACTAATTAGGCTTAAAAGAGCATGGAAGTAAGTTTATCTGACTTCACGGTATGCAGGCAGCAATTAGTTTGTATTTTGTCTTATTTTTCTTCTTCTTCCAACCTTCTTGCTGACCTTGTCCTATCAGTTCTGTCTCCTTCCTTCTTATAATAAGGATATCCAGCTTTTCTGCAAGCGTTTGGGCGGTCTTCCAACTAAGCGCTTGATTTCTGATCTTTATGTTTTTGCCCATTTAGTGATTTGAGTCGGATTCAACTTACTAACGTGGTCCCTGCATTACCGACATCACGAATTAGTTCATCTCATCGCGTTCTGCACTCCCAGTCTTCTTGAACTAGGTTTAACGGAACATGGAAGTAAGTTAATCTTACTTCACGGTTAGCAGACAGCAATTAGTTTGTGTTTTGTCTTATTCTTCTTGCTATAAGACCTAGTGCTATCTGTTCTGTCTGGAACTTAGCGCTTGGTTTCTGGTTTTTGTGCTTTAGCCCATTTAGTGATTCCTGTCGAGCTTATCTTATCAACGTGTTTCCTCCCTTGCTAATGAAATACATTCATTTTTCTTTGTTTGTTATGATTCTTGTGGTCAAATTCATAGTGGTTGAGAGTAAATTTATCGTAATGCTGATTCGCCATTTATCATGACCTGGATTCTTTCTGTTCTTTAGTGTTTAAAGCGTTATATCTATGTCATTCTTTTGTATTATGGTTGATTAATATATCTGTTGTATTCGGTTTAATTCGAATGCGACGACTCTGCAGAAGTTCCTATTAGCAATTTTTAGACAATAAGAAATGAATCTTTTATACAATATAATCATTTTTGAAAAATCTCAATGCGTTGTTGTCATTCTTTGCTAGTTGCTACAGAAAGGTAAGTTCCACGAAAAGCCAAATTGCCTATTCAACATACTCGAATGTTGAAGCCCTTCGATGGTTCTTGTTTTAAAGTCAGTTATTTCAAGGTAATCCCAGCTCAGTGTCTTGAAAGTACTCTTTACTGGTTTCAATATACCTGGAATTTCATATAACTCGCAATATATGAATGCAGTAACCATAGTTACAAAACTACTATGCACTTGCACTGCCTTACATAAAATGCAACATAGCTTAATAGTAAGTTCTAGGCCTTGTATTTGTTCTAGTGATAGTGCTACTGCAATACCAGAACTAACACTTCTAGTTTCTAATGACAGTCAGTGTAAAACTAGAACTAACACTAGAGCTAGAAGTAGAATCATTCGGGTTTAGCCGTCTTAAGAGACATTCGGCTAATCCCGAATGTTTCTAGTTCTAAGTCTAGTGTTAGTCGTAGTTTTGCACCACCCTCTAGAACTAACACAAGACCTAGAACTAGAAACATTCGGGTTTAGCCGCACGTCTCTCAAGACGGCTAAACCCGAATGATTCTAGTTCTAGGTCTTGTGTTAATTCTAGTTTTAGTTCAATGGAAAATATAGTTATAACAATCTAACGCTGAATAACAACTAAAACAAGAACTAAAACTGGCATTAGAACTAACACTAGATCTAGGAATAGAAACATTCGTGTTTAGCCGTACGTCTTTTAAGGCTAAACTCGAATAATTCTAGTTCTAAGTCTAGTGTTACTTCTAGTTTTGCACTAACACAGTCATTAGAATACCTAAAGAAATGTCTTAATTTAAAAAACTTTTTACTTCATCATAACTTCATCTCAAAGCAATAATATTGTTTGAAATCAAACTTAAATCGTTTGCAATTCCAATACCGAACCAAAACTGAAAACAAACAATACAGAGTTGGGGCGCAGCTCTGTTCGCACTCGCCAACGCTTGGTTTCCGAGCCGGAATTTATGGTCGAATATTAAACGTCAGCTTTTGTCTAATTAATGCTTTGATATACTGCCATTCGGACATACTTTGGTGGAAGATAAGTTACCGTTACGTTTAGTACTTGCGCGTTTCTCTTCTTTGTGGTAAAATTTAATTGCATAACGAATAAATCTTAATTTTTATTTAACATTGAACAAATTGAAAATTGCCTAAGAATTTAAATTAAGATTCATTAATTATTTAAAGTGTTGAATTGAAATATGTGAGGTAGGATTTCGAAAAAAAAAAGAAATGAATCGATCATTCAGAAATTTTTTAAAAACGAGATAACGTATCAAAGAACTCACTCATAAAACGTACAATTCAAACATTCCATCATCCTGGTGTGATAATACCACTATAAATATCGCTTTAAAGTTGTTAAGAGACAATATAGTCTCGAAAACAACTAAAAAGGTAAATAAAAAAAGGTTTTATCGATAAACAGCCAAATAAGGAAGTGGAAAAATTTTTTTAATCGATCCATAACTCCACTCGAAAGAATTAAACGAGGCGGTTTTATTAAATCACTTAATAAAACGCAGGTTAATAACTTATCCATCCCCTTTCCCGACAGCTTCAGACTCTCTCGTCTTAAAGATCGTTTTCTTAAAACCCGCCCCAATCCAGTATTCCAAATTTGGTATTCATTAAAACTACACCGCACCGGTCATTTATATGCAAATTGCGTCTTAAGAGCGTTTTAATTATGTACAATCGATATTATACTCTTAATCAAGCCTTCCGTAAGCTTATTTTAACCAGGTTTTTGTTAAGAGTTTGTGAATTATAAACGGTTATGCCAAGAAGATGTTCATAATTTATTAAAAAAAATAGAAAATAAAAATTCTATTAAACCCCGTCCCCTGTAGAGACCTGAAGACGTTTTATTATTTTTATTTTCCTTCCTCACCCAGCATGTGACCTAGCATAACATAAAATTCCTTTTATTAAGGTACCCGACTCGATCCTATTTACGTATGCAAACGACGTAGACGAGGCCAAGACATCTTCATTCCCCCTTACAAAATTTAAAAAGGGGCACACTCAACAAAACGCGGACACGTACCTTAAGAAATAAAAATAAAAAACGACGTGTTAATTCTTTCGGTCAACAAACCGAATGTGCTCGTTTTTTATTACAACATCTCTCATTGAAAATATATATACTATACAGAGTGAATCAAATTATTAATCATTTTTTTAAATAATTTCAACACTTTCTTAATCATAAAAAAGAAAACGTACGTTAGAGTACTGTAAAATCTCGATATAACGGATTTTAATGCATAAAAATTCGAACAGCTGAAATATAACAACGGCTAAATCCGAAATTTAGTTTGTTTCACTTTTAGTTCAATAAAAATATACAAAAATGTAACGCTGAATAATAATTAAAACTAGAAGTCGCGAATTAAAACTTTAGCTGTGCGTCTAATGACGCACGGCTGAACCCGAATGATTCTAGTTCTAGGTCTAGTGTTAGTTCTAGTTTTAGTTCAATATAGGTATATAACACATTAACGCCGAATAACATCTAAATCTAGAACTAATACTAGACCTAGAACTAGAAACATTCTGGTTTAGCCGTACGTCTCTTAAGACGGCTAAACCTGAATGTTTCTAGTTTTAGGGCTAGTATTAGTTCTAGTTTTGTATTAGTATTGTCACTAGAACTAACACTAGACCTACAACTAGAATCATTTGGGTTTAGCCGTCTTGAGAGACGTGCGGCTAAACCCGAATGTTTCTAGTTGTAGGTCTAATGTTAGTTCCACTTTTAGTTCAATAAAAACATACAAGAATCTAACGTTGAATAACAACTAATTCTAGAACTTGCACTAGACCAGAACTAGAAATATTCGGATTTAGCCATCTTAAAAGACGTACATTCCTAGTACGTTCTAGTTTTAGATCTAGTGTTAGTACTATATTTATTTCAATAAATTATTTACTTCAATAAAAATATACAACAATGTAGAATATAACGCTGAATAACAGCTAAAACTAGAACTAACCCTATAACTAGAAACACTCGGGGTCAGCCGTACGTCATAGTTCTACTCTTAGTTCAATAAAAGTATACAACAGCTAGGTTGTTGAATAACAATTAAAACTAGAATTAACACTAGACCTAGAACTAGAAAGTTTCTAGGTCTAGAATGTTAAGAATGTTAGTGAACTAACACTAACTAATTAGTGTTAGTTCTACTTTTAGTACTTTTAGTTAGTTTTACAACAAACTAACGCTGACTAACATCTAAAACTAGAACTAATACTAACACTACAACTAATACTAGGTTTAGCACGAGGTGCTTTGGTGCACGAGTTCGGCGTTATTTGCACGTTTACAATTTGAAAAGATGTATCACTCAGAGATTTCTTGATGTAAATTTTCTTGGAATCAATTTGCTGGAATCGAAGCCATTTAGTTTCTTCCCATACAAATTTTTCTTCAAAAATCATAAAAATCTTTAGTTTGCATTTCGACAACTTTAAACACTTTTTTTTACCAGCCTTTGGTTTCGAACTAACTGATATCGAACTAACTGATGTGATATAATTGATTCTGATTGCCCTTTAGTTCTTTCTATTTCAGAATAATCCGAGTCACATTTCATGTGAGTGTGGTCCAAAACTAAGAACTTGTGGGCAATAACTTCAATATTTTTCTTTAGTTGCAAGAACATTATAAACATCGTTGTTACATGAGCTGAAACAAACAAGAAGTAATTTGATTTCCTTCTCGACCACCCATATATTCATGAGCCACACGTAACATGTTGCTTGATCATTTTTCAAATCAGGTATGGTTAAATTGAAGGTCCACAATTGTCTTTTATAAAATGCCATACTCGTTTGTAAATACGGTGTCGGAAGACAATGTTGTAAATCAAAAACCAGAGCGGTAAGCGTTAGATCTTCTTTGACCTTCATTTTGCCAGTAGATTTATAAGTTATGCAGTCTCAGCGTCTTGTTGATTGGTTTCTAGTTCAGTCTGAATCGTGTGTATTTCTTTAAGCGTACCACTAAGAGATAATTTCATATGTACAGAATCAAACTTCTGACAAGTCTTTGCTTTTAGTTTCTTGAATGATAAATTCAAAGTACGAAATATAGATTCATATAATAATAGTAATAAATTGCTTTATTGTTCTCATAGCATACAAAAAAATCATTATAATAAATCCTTGAAAATAATAGAAAAAGAAAACAAAAATTAAATTAAATAATTACCAATAATAAAAATAAAAAAATCTTATGGCATGGTTCAACTCATGTTGTTCTTCCACCATACCATAGAGAATTTAAACATTAATAGAATGTGCATTAACTGTAACATACAAAAAAAAACATAATGCAGATTCAAAGCCAAACGTGAAGGTCACTGCAGCCCATGCAAATAATTTAGCATGTGTCTTTTAAAAGTTCAAAAAAAAGTCCGCACAGGAGGAAGTTCATTCATTTGTTAGCGATCTGATAGGAAAATTACTTTTTGAAAAAGCTGTGTGAAAAGTAGGTGGAGATAATCTCCCTTTAAATCTAATATTTACAGTGTGGCTTATAAAGATGGAGGATCCGGTGGTAGAGACATACAGAGTGCAGCACCCTCCTTCTCTGCATGTTTAACCATTTTAATTCCGGCAACTTATCACTTACATGATCACTTCGGTGAAGACCAAACAGTAAATGTATACAGGAATTTTGCGTTTTTTGAATTTTATCTTTTAAGACATAGGACAAAAAAGGAGAGTACTGAACATTTACATAGTTAAAAAGTGACAGGACCAGACTTTCACAGAGACATTTCCTTGTATAATGTCGGTTCGAGTAGATAACCTTCAAACTCCCATACGCCCTTTGTATGCATTTGTTGATGTGATCATTAAAAGTCAAATTCTCATCTAATAAGACACCCAAATTTCTTACTGTTTTATGGAATTGTAACGGTTTATTGTTCACAAATAGATGGAGATTGTCTGCAACTTGTTGTCTGAGGCTCTTCTACATGAAGCCCATGGCGGTCGGAGATATCACATAAAGCTTGCAAATCACTATTTATATCTATACCCGCTTTAACCACCTCAGACGGAGGGAAGGAATAGTACAACTGATTGTGAGTGTCGTCTGCGTAAAAGTGCGCCTTACAACGTCAAATGGATACGATAACGTTTGATGTGTATAATGCATACAAAATAGGCGAAAATCTCACTTCCAGAAAATCAGAGCAATTCTCTACCTGTTAGAAAATTATTTAATAACTTTTTTGCATTATATCCAAAACCAATATAACCTAGTATTGCTGTGTTTCATGATCAAATGCCTTGAAATAATTCAGCAAACAGAGTACCGTCATCCTACCCCTATCATTCTCCTGCAGGATATCATCGATAATATCACGTCTAAAACCTGACTGGTTAACGGGTAGAATATTATTATCATCCACATAACTATTTATTTGTTCAAATAAAATTCGTTCCATAACCTTTGACAACATCGGCAGCACACTTATTGGCCTCAGATCAGTTAAAGCAGTTGGTGCGTTTGATTTGGCCAAGGGCTTTATCAAAGTTTTTTTCCAGATGGATATAATGTTTGTGCTACTAGCTGATCAACAGTTTTTTTTGTAAAGTTGGTACATTTTGGCTAAATTATGTTCTGAACCCAAATATTTTCTTTCTGATCTTTTACGTGTATAATGCAGTGTTGTTAAATACCCGGGTATTTTCAAGGAAAAATTCCCTGGATATATACCCGGGGGTATTTACCCAAGATGGGTATTTAGAGGTATTTATAAAATTTGATTTAAATTGAGTTGATGGCAGTTTTGCAAGTACTTCAAGAATGCAGAGTCCATTATCGATACAGCAAACTTATATATTACATTTACAAGAATGCTGCTTCGAGTGCTTCGAGTACTGACCGAATACCCATTGTGCGTGGGGTAAGACAAGGCGATATAATGTTGAACCCCCAGATTGTTCATCACAGTCCTGGAGAGTGCATTTAAACAACTGGATTGGACCCAAAAACGTATAAACATTGATGGCAATACCTAAGTAATTTGCGCTACGCAGACGATATAGTCCTCATTTCGGATAGCCTTGGAGAGATGAACCTGTTGCTGAAGGTGTACAGGAGGCGTGTGCAAGAGTCGGGCTAAATATCAACAAAATTTAGGACAAATCTTGTTCCAAGCTCTAACATCAATATTGGTGATAATTAATACTTCTGTCTTGAATACTTTCGATGGTATGTTATTAATCCCTGATGCCTTTCCATGTTTTGACGCAGTGATTGCGTTTTGAACCTCACTGATTGATATAGGTTCCATGACACTATCCTTTCTGTGGTGTGACGGACTGCTGTTTATTTTCAAATCAGTTTCTATGCTTAATAGGTTTTGGAAATAATTATTCCAAATGTCATTCATATCACTATCACATATTATTACTATCGACCATTCTCGTTTACGTAATACTCTTCGAAAATATTTAACGATTTCTTTAATGCTTGAAAAACAACTTTGAATGTCCTGAATTCAGTATAAGTCTAATATTAATGACTAAATTCATGTTTTGTGCTTCATTAAGTCTTGTTGTTTGATTCTTTTCTAGTCATATTGCACTTCCATCAAATCCAAGATTCCAAGATCCATGAGATTGCTGATTTCCAATTGAAAATTAAGTAGTTCGTTTAAGATCTTATTATTCTTCTTCTTTTATTCAGGTTATAACCTGTTTTTTTTACGCATCATTCATGGTATTTCATTAGAGTTGGAAATCCAACTTCCTGGTCTCCCGGGATATCTTTCTAGCTAATCTTTGGTCTCTTGCTGTCTTAATCAGCCAGGTTTCTTCCATTCATTATTTTTTTTTTATTTTTCCCCTAGCAAATCTCATGACATCTCCGAATCCACAAAATTCTCTTACAATGTTGTTCCTAACTCTATCTCTTCTTGTCTTTTCCACTATTGTTCTTAAAGTACTCATCTCAGGTGGTTCGCATCGCAGCCATATATCTTAGCCATGAGGTTCGTGTATCGAGAGATAATAATCGAACAAACGAACTAAACAGAAGGGCAGCCTACAGGAAACTTAGAGACACCTCCATGAGCGATATTCCAGTATATTTGAAAAGAAAGGCTTACAATCAATGCGTGCTTCCTCCTTTGGTTGTGACATACGGTTCCGAAACTTTAACATTAACGGTGGCCATTACCAGGAGGCTCAAAGTAACGCAAAGAAAGATGGAGAGGTCGATGCTGGATGTAACCCTGAGGGACCATATGCGAAATGAACACCTACGAAGAAGAACTGGAGTTAATGATGCGGTCAACATTATGGTAAAGCACAAGTGGAATTGAGCGGATTATCGTCGCAAGAATGAAGAATGAGCAGTAGTTACCTGATTATAATACATCTTCGATCGTTGACAATTCCTCGTTTTCAACGCCCATTTCATCATGTTTCTCTACATTTTTGTCTGAATCTGTTATATTTTTACTTGTATCACTTTTATATGTGCTGTTTGGGTATTTACCCTGGGCCGGGGTAAATACCCAGATAAATACTGGGTATAATGTGATGTAACGAGGGAATGAATCTATATGCTTTAAAATTAACTCTCTGGTTTCTGTTGAGTATTTATGTCTTGGTGATTTTTTACCTCTTTCATCGGCTTGTCTTAACCCGTTTCCCGAAACACGCTTCTTTATCATACCTACAGTAATAAATTTTGAGTTTTTATCAAAAATATCCATAAAGCATTTCTTACATAAAATAATTCTCTTTCTCTTCATTTCTGCATGATAGATATACATATGGTACTTGGCGAAATTAATTTTTGTAGTTTTTTTATCATTTTCATCTATCATCGACGCGATGAACGAAGCACGTTTATTATGTGTACCTAATTTCCAATAATCTTTAAACAGTCTTTCTCATTAATTACTGTTAATTTTTTCATTGCACTTATTTCTACAGTTACCTAAAGGTTTATTCTTTCTTTCATTAACTATTTTTCCGGACATTGTTGTGTATTTTTTGCCTGTATTTTCTTTTAATTTTCTTGCATATTGTTTTGGAACACTTGCTGGAGATTGTTCATCTTCAATAATTTTGTTTGAAGCATTTTCACTTACATTATCTTCTCTTGTCTCATATTCCGAAGGACAAAAATCCGGATTTGCATTAAAATCATCAAAACTGATATCCGACTGATGTTCATCTAAATAATATTTTCTCACACAAAGATATGAACATGGAGAATTCAAATTTGCTTCAATCGCCATATTGAAAAAAATAGACTTATGACTTGTCCCGGCAGTAGCGATAATATATAATGTTAATAATATGACTTAAAAATATTTTGGTCGTTATATCGAGGTATGACTGTAATTAATATTGAATTAATAAAAAATGATTTAATACAATTCAGTTCATTATAACGGGAGGGAGTAATAAATCGGTTTTAACACGTGTATGTGTTCGTTTGTATGTGTTTGGGTCGCTAATTAGTTAACACGAGTACCCTGACCCCAAAAGCATTAATAACCGCGGAAATTATAAAATATTGCCGAGCTTTTCCGGCGTACGGTTGATTGATAAACAAGCGAACCCTCTATTGCATTTGGACGCCGCAGCACCGGTGACGACCAATTCATTTCGCCTCGGTAATTTATTGCTGACGAGGACGTATGATTTCGGGTGAAAAATGACATTCGCTTGACGAATAGTCCAGTTAAATCCGAATTAGACCGGAAACCGATACGTTTCCCAGTTATACAGGTTTTTTTTTATTCCCATCATTCGAACACCTCCGACTAAACGATAAAAAAAAACTTGAACCGCACACGTAATCCGACACGCGTATTTACACGAACGGAACGTGCTGTATACAGGAGGAGATTTAAACTGTCTGCCAATGATGGAGTCCATAAGAACCACTCGACGTTTAAAACTTTTTAAAAATAAAACCTTAAATACATACGTATAGGGAGAAAAAAGGTGTTTTAATAGGGAAAAAGAAGGAAGTGAATGAGATTTCGTTGAAAAGATTTTTCGTTTTGGTTTGAAACTATTCCATTTAGACATCCATTTAGCGGTTGCTAAACGGTGTTTAATATGCGCGTCACGTTTCGAGCTCTGATGGAGAGCAACAAAAATGGGTAGGACGCCCGTTTAAAGTGTCAGGAGTGGCAGGCCAGATCCGGTACGAGAGCGCCGCGTGTTTCGGCTTGTTTCCGAGAGATCAGACGGCGGGCTCTGCTTGTCATAATTATTAAGCGCCCGTAAATACATCATCTCTGAACCTCAACAGACGAGGAATTCCCCGGTACTAAAATAGTTCACAAGAATCATCTTTGCCAGAAAGATTTTATCTTGCCAAACTTTTATAACTTGAGTACTAGATCAAAATACATACTGTGTTTCAAAGAAACAATTTATTTTAGACAAGATTCGAAGAGAAATTCTAATTATAACGATGTCTTGGAAATCATAATATATATGTCATTATTTCAAGACATTCTAATTATCTACTAAGGAGGTTAAAATTAAAATTTATGGTAATACGACTGATATTTATCACTTATCCGCCAATACAGGATGATTTATTAGCTTACTATTAAACTTTGACATATGATAGCTAATCCAATTACCAAAAAAGAAATTTAATGAACATATAGGACATACGTCCATTAAAATTTTTTATTATCAATCATTTTACTATCAAGAGGGTAATAATGCAAAAATCTAATAATAAAATAAAGTAAGCTGCAGAAAGAAATATCTCCTAAAACCCTCCTTAATCATATACACTACTCTGCCAAATACCGAAAAAGTTTGTAAATATGTTATGGCATATTTAGACAAACTGTTAAGGTGTTGTGCAAAAAATAGATATGGATACCAGCAACGCTACCATAGCATAGTGACTATGATATAAGCAGAAATTATCGGCAATTTAATTGAAAACACGAGAACGTATATACAGGATGATTTATTAGCTCACCACCAAACTTTGATATATGATAGCTAATCCAATTACAAAAAAAAATGTTAATGAACATATATACTATTTCAATTATTTACGAAATTATAACACTTTAAAGTTTTCTGTAGCAAATTCAACAAAAACAAAGTTGTCATTGTAATATGTCAGTTTGCTGTATGGTTTAATTATTACATACAAGAAGAAACTCAAAATGTACGCTTAAGTATAGCACTGAAGAGGAAAAACTGAAATGGTACCTGCTATACATTGCAGAAACGTATCCTAACTATAGAGTGCTACTTTCCGACGATTTTAACATAAATTTTATACATAGCAACCAATTCCATGGCGGTTTGTAATATATTCAATATGTTTGGAATGGAAGGCATCTTTTCTAGTCCTTCTAGACTATCACCAGGATCCGCAACCTGCATAGATAATGTATTTACAGATTTAATAAACATCGAGGGAAAAGCTACAAATCCACACTTATCTGATCATCTTGCGCAGATTGCTAAAGTAACAACAAAAATCACAAACATTACAAATATGAAAAAGATAAGATTAATTACAACAGAGAAAATACTTGAATTCAATCAGAGTTTTCGTGGGACGCAATGGCCAGATGCTCATCTTGGTTATTCCTTGTTCCATACCGCATTCACAAATTCGTTCAATCGCATATTTCCTGAAAAAGGAGTACCCGATACCAAGAAAAGATGTTGTGAAATGAATTTTCCTCCGGAACTGCAGAATAAAAAGAAAATATTGGATATATTACACACTATGATAACAGTTGCGAACTTGCCTGAATAGATGGAAATTTACAAGCGATACAAATTAAAATACAAGCCAGCAATTCATCAACAATAAGCTATAACTCTTTCCAACTTTATACAAAATAGCGACAATCGTTCTAAGGCCATTTGGACGGTAATTAAAAACGAATTCTACCAACAGAAATTAGACACCAATTATGATTATGACGGTCCAACTCCGGATGACTTTAATGATTATTTTTGTGAGATTGGCAACCAGATGCACTCTGAACCTGGACCTGTGCACTGCCCAGAAATCTTCGTGAAGAGAAGCAGGTTGGTCGCGAGTTTTATTTTCCTCACACCAGTAGATTTGATAGAGGTCGGAAGTGTCCTACGGAACCTAAAATCAAAAAATACATTACATTTGTATGGAATTTCATTCGTTTTTTTAAAGAGTATACGAGACGAAATAGCAAAACCGTTAACAGATGCTGTCAATCAATGCATGCTAGATGGAATTTACCCAGAAGAATTTCAAGTTTCAAAGGTAGTTCCACTTTTCAAGAGTGGTGACAAAGCGAATTGCGCTAATTACAGGCCCATCGCAATACACGCAACACTATCCAAGATCTTTAAGCGAGTCATAAAGAAGCGACTGATTGACTTTCTTGAAAGTCACAACATCTTTAACACCGAACAACACGGTTACCGAAAGCTAAGATCCACATCATCAGCTGTTATGGGTCCTTTGGAACTGATAGCAAATGCTTTCAACAAAAAAGAAGAAGCACTACTCAAATGCTGCGATCTGACAAAGGCTTTTGATTGCGTCGACCACCACATTCTGTTCGCTAAGCTAGAGTACTACGGTATAAGGGGTACTTCACTTTCACTCTTCAAGACATATCTCTAGGATAAAACACAAATGGTTTACTGGAAAGGAAGATTCTCGGCAAGAAGACAGATAGAGCAGGGAGTGCCACAGGGATCTGACTTACCACAAAATTTGACGGCTGATTTGACGTGCCTTTTTGCTGATGATACTTCGCTGTTAGTGACATCCAGAGACAGACAGGAACTCCTCGGAAGGTCCGAAGAAGTCGACCTTTAAGCGAAAGAGTGGTTCGCCAGCAATAAGCTAAGACTGAATGAAAAAAAAGATGCAATCACTTATACTCACCAATAGAGAGTCAGATACAGGACATACGATTAAATTCCTTGGTCTTAACATAGATTCCCACCTGAAATGGAATTCACATATAGAATACGTTACAAAAAAGTTAGTCACAGCAACCTACCTCATCATACGAATAAGGATTATCTCAACGTATGAAGCTGCTAGAATCGCCTACTTCAGCTACTTTAATTCCATACTTTAATATGGCATCGAGTCTCAAATTTCCAAGCTCTTAATCCAGCAAAAGGAAGCCCTTAGAGGTTTGGCGTGTGCAGGAGCGCGAGATAGCTGCAGAAGCATATTTAAAGCGATGCAAGTATTAATTGTCCCTAGCGTCTACATACTGGCGGCAGTTACCCTTCTGCATAAGAACAAAATGAGATATTCATCTCATATAATATAACATGACACTAGGCAGAAGAACAGCATCGTCATTCCACAGCACCGCATCAAAAGAGCACAACAAAGCACTAATTATATGTGCATAAAATTATATAATAAATTGCCACCAGCCTATTCTGAGTTGCCGTTGCCCATCTTCAGCGGAAAAGTGAAGCGATTGTTACCACAATACTTCTTCTTCTACTCAATACAGGAATACTTAAATTGCATTTTTTATTGAATATTATTATTATTTTCTTGTATTGTTGACTATTGTACGCACATTTCTTTGCGACATATAAACATTATTATTATTATTAAGAGTATGTTGATATAATTTTTGTGTATGGGTTTTGCAATGGAAATGCTCAACATCAGTAGGATTGGATTAGCTATCATATGTCAAAGTTTGATTGTGAGCTAATAAATCACCTGTATATAGAAAACCTTTTAAAGTAATTAAGTCAAGGTCACTTGCAGCCAAGGCGCTACATCGATACCATATAGACACAAAACTATACAGTTTTCTCAACCTTTAAGACAGAAAATGCCTAATTTAAAGTGATTACATCAATATCGTATCGATATAAAATTACAGTTTTCGAGCTATAATGCTCGATGTAAAATGCTTAAGCTGAGGTCGCCTGCGACCGAGGTGCTACATCGATACCATTTAGACACAAAACTGGACTGTTTTTTCCAATCTTTAGGACAAGAAATGTCTGATTTTTAAGTAAGATGTTGAATCCCTTCCACGGATTCCCTTGAGTCACAAACTGAGGGTGCAAGTTGTATTGCTTTTGGTGATAAAATCCAAAATTTTAATTCGGAGATTATGATTATTTAAAAAATGACTTAAAAAAAATAAATGAATATGTCAAAATATAAAAAAAGAAAAAAAATTATATACATTAATAAGTATATTATGCGCTAGAATGAACACTAGACTTAGAATTAGGGTTTAGCCGCATGTCTCTTAAGACGGATAAGCCCGAATGTTTCTAATTCTAAGTTTAGTGTTAGTTCTAGTTTTAGTTGAATACAAAAATCTAATTCTGAATAACATCTAAAACAAGAGCAAACACTAGCACTAGAACTAACACTAGACCTAGAATTAGAAACATTCGAGTTTAGCCGTACGTCTTTCAAGACGGCTAAACCCGAATGTTTCTAGTTCTAGGTCTAGTGTTAGTTCTAGTTTTGCACTAGCACTGTAACTAAAACTACCACAAGACTTAGAACTAGAATCATTCGGGTTTAGCCGTCTTGAGAGACGTGCAGCTAAACTCGAATGATTCTACTTGTAAGTCTTGTGGTAGTTCTACTTACAGAATTAGAATCATTCGGGTTTAGCCATTTTGAGAGACGTGTGGCTAAACTCGAATGTTTCTAGTTCTAGGTCTACTGTTAGTTGTAAAAAAAGAAAAAAAATCATAAATTTTTCAATTAATTTAACAACTTCCGTTATAAATTTGTCTAAACCCATCAAGAATGATTTACGACATCAACTTTTTCGCCGAACAATCCAAACATAGCAGATGAAAATTTCGGTCGTCCTCTCTCGTTTATTTCGCAATGGACCTCGGCAGCTCGGCACGCCATCGAGAGTTGAATGAACGTGTGCCGAGTGCTTGCAAGACTTGAATGGGCCCGCCGAAGAAGTCTCGCTCTCTCTCTTCAATCATTTCTATCTTATTCTCGCGTAGATACCGTTTATCCGTACAGCACGTACCGGTTTTTGGTTTAACAGAGAGCAAAAACGTTCGGGATTAAAAAAAAAAAAGAATTGAGGATGGATGATTTTTCGTCTTGAAAATAGAATAGTAAGCTCGGGGCTCATTCCGGACAATTAACATTCAATTTGGTGTTCTTTTGCAAGAAGTCGAATTTAAATTCTTATTAATGGTTTGAAAGAGAGAAAGAGATGAGGAGATTTTCTTTCAATTTGACGTGGAGTAGCGCATCTGGGTGCGTCTTCTTGGCACGTCTTGGCGTTTTCGTCTTGATTTACGGGTGTTTAAATTGAGCTAATGTCCAAATGGTTCGTTAGTTGACTTAACAACGATTTCGTGTTAGTCAATTTCTTAATTTTAGAATTTTTTTTGAATCATTAAAACGTGTTATGTAAATAAATCCAACATTAAGACCCTTGATTAATATATTTGTTGAAAATGTATTGTCCAGAAACTCCTATCTAATCGTTAAAATAGGTTTCCATTTACACTACAATCCACCTTGTATATATAGGGTCATTTACATTGGAGGCTCAGGTCACCCGTGGGAGATTTGTTCCCCTCCCATTTCTTGTTCGGCGATCGCATCAAAAGGTCAAAGTTGACGGAGAGCGTGCGCCGTAAAAGCTGTGGATTCACGTCCAAAGTGTCGAACGAACAACGAACGATGCAAGTTTTGCGATAGGAATTGTTAAACGAGGGCACAAAATAATCATCGTCTTTCTCCGCTTTGTGTCTCAACTTGATGGTGACTTAATTTTTACGTACTCTAAATCCCTAAAATATGCAAAGTGGGTCCTCATCGTATACTTGTTGCTCCGTTTACGAGAGAGACTGAGACCGGGTTCGATAAATCACCGCGACGATTTGCATACGGAACAAAACTTGAAGCGCAAAAAAGCTCCTCGTAGCCGTAAAGATAATGTTGGTAGCGGATGAAGTGGTAATTGCAATTAGCGAGTACGCCCGAATGGCTAACTTATGCAAATTGGCTTCGAAGTCTTCTCTACTCGGTGCCCGGTAGCTATTTACCCCCGCGAGTCTATTGTGAGAACTCAAGAGATGCTATGAAGGAGAAGAAGTGGTAATGGAGATCGTCTTGTAAAGGAAATTTATTGTTGCTTCTACGATCTTTAATATTTTTTTTTTACTTTCTCGTATATGCGAAGTATTTGAGTATATTTTTCATTGAACGAAAACTAGAACTAGAAAATTTTGAGTTTAGCTGTGCTTCTTCATGCTGATTTCCCATGCTGATGACAAAATTTATGTTTTATACTAATCTTGACATGAGAAGTAACAAAATGGATAAGAAAATGTCTCAATTATTTCTAGATATGTGGCTTAACTTTGCTAATATTGGGTAAGCCCTTTGTTCCAAAAGCTCAAAAGCTGAGTCATTCCAAAATCATAAAATAGAAGTCAATATAACAACTGTTATTTTTCAAAACGGGTATTTTTATTGAAAAGTAGATCCTTTTATCTCAACCGCAGGTTCTTAAAGTTGGCCCAGTCTGCTTTAATTGTTAGATAGATGTTGTATATTAAGCTTAATATGTATATTATGCGCTAGAATTAACACTAGACCTAGAATTAGAATCATTCGTATTTAGCCGCCCGTCTCTCAAGACGGCTGAACCCGAATGTTTCTAATTGTAGTGTAATCACACTGTTAGTTTTAATTTTTCACTAGAACTAACACTAGACGTAGAACTAGAATCATTCGGGTTTAGCCACACGTCTCTCAAGACGGCTAAGCCCGAATGTTTCTTATTCTAGATTTAGTGTTAGTTCTAGTTTTGCATTAGCACTGTAAGTAGAACTACCACAAGACTTACAACTAGAATCATTCGGGTTTAGCCGCACGACTCTCAAGACGGCTTGAGAGAGTGCAAAACTAGAACTAACACTAGACCTAAAACTAGAATTATTTGGGTTTAGCCTGTCTTATGAGACGTACGGCTAAATCCGAGTAATTCTAGTTCTAAGTCTACTGTTACTTTTGCACTAGCACTGTAACTAAAACTACCACAAGACTTAGAACTAGAATCATTCGGGTTTAGCCGTCTTGAGAGACGTGTGGCTAAATCCGAATGTCTCTAGTTCTAGGTCTACTGTTAGTTCTAATTTTTCACTAGCACTGTCACTAGAACTAACACTAAACCTAGAACTAGAATCATTTGGGTTTAGCCGCACGTCTCTCAAGACGGCTAAGCCCGAATGTTTCTAATTCTGGGTTTAGTGCTAGTTCTAGTTTTAGTTCAATAAAAATATACAACAACTTAGCGCTGAATAACAATTAAAACTCGAACTAACACTAGACCTAGAACTAGAAAGTTTTGGCTTTAGCCGTGCGTCTTCGTGCTGATTTCCCATGCTGATGACAAAATTTATGTTTTATATAGCAACCTTGACATGAGAAATAACAAAATGGATAAGAAAATGTCCCAATTATTTCTAGATATGTGGCTTAACTTTGCTAATATTGGGTAAATCCTTTGTTCTTTTGTAATCCAGAAAAGACGTCAATATCGGGCCAATACGTTACACCGCGTGTTGGAAGCCTCAACAATTGAGTAGTTATATCTTGTTTTATATACTTTCTGATGTTGTTCTTCCATTACATGTTTGTATCTCAACTATCGCAAATACTTCATCACACAATTCCTAAAAGTTCTATGTTAATAAATAGAGAAACTGATATTCCACATTTTTTATTATTTATTTATTATATATGACATTGAACATTTCAAAAATTTGAACATTAAATATTTATATCTCAAGAATTAAAAAAGATTTTTTAAATTGGATACTATTATCGAAAAGTACATACTTTGTTCAATATCTTCTGCAAGTTTCATATTAATTCCCCTTGAAATCGATTTTCCACAATTTTTTATTAACTCCAAAACCATAAGATTGAAGTCAATATAACAACTGTACATATCTCAAAAACGAAAATGAATAGTAGATCCTTTTATCTCAACCGCAGGTTGTTAAAGTTGGATGAATAAGAACTGAAAACCTTAAAAATGTTGGTCAATTTTAACAAGCTGTACTTCAAAAACTAATAATTGTTTTTCAATCCGGCTACTTTTATTCAAAAGATAGTGAGATGTGCTATAAACTATGTCTTGAGTGTTTGAGTGTTGAATTACGAAATCTCTAATGGGGAAACATTTATAAGTAAGAAATATGTGAATATTGGCATATGTTTTGATATACATAACTAAAAGCAGGTTTAAATTGAAAAATTAAATGTTATTTGAATTTGTTGGTTCAGTCTGCTTTAAGTGTTATTCAGCGCTAGATAGATGTTGTATATTAAGCTTAATTTGTATATTATGCGCTAGAATTAACACTAGACATAGAACTAGAATCATTTGGGTTTAGCCGCACGTCTCTTAAGACGGCTAAACCCGAATGATTCTAGTTCTAGGTTTAGTGTTAGTTCTAGTTTTGCACTAGCACTGTAACTAAAACTACCACAAGGCTTAGAACTAGAATCATTCGGGTTTAGCCGGCTTGAGAGACGTGCGGCTAAATCCAAATGTTTCTAATTCTAGGTCTACTGACAGTGCTAGTTTTTCACTAGCACTGTCACTAGAACTAACATTAGACCTAGAACTAGAATCATTCGGGTTTAGCCGCACGTCTCTCAAGACGGCTAAGCCCGAATGTTTCTAGTTCTAGGTCTAGTGTTAGTTCTAGTTTTAGTTCAATACAACAGTCTAATTCTGAATAATATCTAAAACAAGAGCAAACACTGGCACTAGAACTAACACTACACCTAGAACTAGAAACATTTGAGTTTAGCCGTACGTCTCATAAGACGGGTAAACTCGATTGATTCTAGTTCTAGGTCTAGTGTTAGTTCTAGTTTTGCACTAGCACTATACTAAGCACTGTAAGTAGAACTGCCACAAGACATAGAACTAGAATCATTCAGGTTTAGCCGTCTTGAGAGACTTGCGGCTAAATCCGAATGTTTCTAGTTCTAGGTCTAGTGTTAGTTCTAGTTTTTCACTAGTACGGTCACTAGTTTTTCACTAGTACTCTTACCAGTTTTTCACTAGTACTGTCACTAGTTATTCACTAGTACTGTCATTAGAACTAACACTAGACCTAGAACTAGAATCATTCGGGTTTAGCCGCACGTCTCTCAAGACGGCTAAACCCGAATGTTTCTACTTCTGGGTCTAGTGTTAGTTCTTGTACCCTTCCCCATATTAATCCGTTACATCCAGATTTTACTGTATCGTTATTGAGATTAACATTTTTTTTTATATTTATGATATATCCTTTACCTACCTGGTATCTTATACACAGAAATACCTCTATTCAATTTAGTAAATCCCGTACGGATCTAACGAGATGTTAGCATGAAATCGACTCACAGCAGGTGTTCGTTATCCCGAAACGTATCAACTGCCACCCGAAAAGGGGCGCCAGTGTCGATGACAGGTGGAGAAACGATCCAGGGGGAGTTTCCGAAACTCTCCATCCGTCGTAATCCGGCACCTACCTTTATAATTGCTCGATTTCCAACTAACAAACCTAAACCGTCCAAAGCAAACTAACCCACCTATTGAGAGAACGGCAGATGTCAGTAATGGTCAAAATTTCAATCAAAACTTTCTTTGCAACGGAACCTCACTACGTAGAAAAATTTATAATAGAACTTTTTAATTAGTTCTTAATTACGTAATTTCAATAACTGGCTAAAGAAGTTAAGTTTGAAGGGAGTTTCATTGAGTTTGATTTGAAATAAATCGTTGGGTTGTAAGGATATTGACCTGCGAATCCTGGAAAGTGCTCGGGACGGATCATTACGCCTTGCAAACAAATTCGTAGAGAACGGAAACTTCGGCGTCGAGAAGTAGTTGGAGGGGTTGGGGATTGAGGTAATAGACCGACGTCGTGTGCCAGGGACCGGAAGTCCGCATTGTCGAAGGCAAGGTCTTTTGTCGGGAGGTCTGGGCCGAGTCTGTTGTGGGTTTTGAACAGTGGATGGAAGATCTTGTAGCGAATTCCACGGAAGCCTTTCTTGGAAGTCGGCTTTTGATTGTACGGTTCAAAGCTGGGTTCTAATAATAGCTTATGCAATAAAACTGATTGTTGGTATTGTATAACTTTAAAAAGATTATTTTTAAGGAAGCTTAAAAAGAAATTTTTATGTTAAGTTTTGAAATAGTTTAGTAGAATAATAAATGAAATAGATAACTTCTTGGGGTGGTCTAAAAGGATTGAAGACAAATCCCCATATAAGAATTTCCGCCAATTTTCCCTCGGCATGAAGAAAAATCGCCCCGCTACGTTTCCCCATTACTCGGTCCGCCCGGTAATTTTCCCAACAAGCCAAGAGTTTTAGCAGGTGATGTATAGGCGCAATTTCACTTTTGGGAGCGAACCATTTCTCATCTGCCATTGTTTTTGTAACAAACTTTTTGTTTAAGTACCACTAATTCGTGAATTTTTAATTTTTAATATTGTCGTCTCATCGATCTTTGTTCCTTGGAGCGTAAAGTGAGCTCTATAATTGCTCGCTGGCTTCTCACGGCTTCTCTGATCGGTCTCAATCATGGTTGCACTTAAGCGGCCCTCACGTTCTGTTGCCGTTGCTATAAAATATGATGCCTAGGGAATTAATGGGCAGTAATTGTGGTATGCATAGGGACGATAAAAGCCGCAATGAATCTCTCGTTGTTGATTCGGTTTTATTTCAAAGAACGAGGAAATAATTATTTTGAGTATTTTAATCCTTCATTTTTAATTTAATTTTGCACATTAGGAAGAGAAACTCTATGGGTTGGCTCGTTAACCAACTTGGAACGTCCTGTTCTGTCAAATTAAGAATCCGCCGCCTTCAAGTCCAAATAGACCGCCCACTTGATTAGTACAACAGCGCAATAACCGCCTCAATTAAACCGGCAGTTAAACGACGTTATTACTCGAGTTGTTTTCGTCGTTTTGTCGTTTTGATTTCTGCTTTCTGCCCCGGCATCGCGGAGTCGCAAAGTTCTCCATTAAAAACTTATCTTCAATTTAAAGTTTAGAAGAAAACCGCGCGCCTAATTAAAATGTAAAATTCCTCCGCCCCCTTCCCAAGGAGGTACCTTATCGAGAGAAAAATGCTGATTAAGTTCGGAAAATGGACGTAACGCGGTTTTGTACGACGTCTGGAATGGGGCCCGCTAATTTCCATTATCGTTTATCTTTCCGAGCGGTCGCGTCCAGAAAAAGAACAGGGAACATGCATCTCCACTCTCGCGGAAAAATCCCGGTCGCTTCTTGCGTTTTCCGCCTCTTTATGATGCTGCGGTAGCAGTGAATCATTTCACGCCACGCGAACTCCATTTAAACGAACGTCATTCCCTCCCCTTTCTATTACATATTTTCCCCATCTTCTACAAATATAGATACCACAACTACATCTTGTTTAACTCAGTTTTATTTTTGGAACGTTAAATAATTGTGTTGGTGTTAAAAAAGGTATCGTGTTAAATGTCTCAATCTTGTCTATTTAACTGTTGATTGAAGTATAGCATAATTGGTCCTAATTTGAATACAATTGTTAGCAATTAGGATCGTCAATGATAACCTAATACGTTTTGTAAACGAATTTACATTTTCAAGTCCTCGAATAACAATGAACGTGTACTTGGGGTAAAGTTTCGTGTGAAAGCAAATTGGGCAATTACACGAAAGGGCTTCGAGATTCGCGGACCGTTAAAAATTCCCTTCACGGTTCGCTTTGTCGCGACTTTTCCCTTTCTCCAGTCGATCCAGGGGCCCTTTGTCAACTCTCCGGGATGAAGCAAAGGTTTCCAATCGACCGTATTCGACGGCAGACAAAGGAAAACTTTATATTTTATGTTTTCGTCCCATTTTCAATCTCACTCAATCTCTCAACACTGCGTAACGTAACTTTCTTTTAGACTTACTTCGTTCGTCTTAAATAAGATGCACTGTACCGAGATGGGCAACAAACCGGGATTTACGGTTTACACCTTCGTCCTTTATTGGTTCCACAGAGGTTATAAACGCTACCGCAAATTGGAATTAATGCTTCGCCACCCTTATTTTCACAGTCAGGGTTATTGTTTCTTCCTGCGGAGTGAAATTATTTGGGGAAAGGCAACTACAACTTTTATTTTCGCCAGTTAACCATGTCAATAAATAACGTAGTATCTGCAATCTATTTTTAATATAATTTTAGCCGAGTTATGTTACATTAGATATATTATATCGCTTTATTGTGCCGCTTATCATGTTTATAATTCCACATTGTGGTTAGAATTGGTCATTAAACTTTCAAATAAACATAAATAATATGAGGTTATCACGATAAATTTGTTGAAATTATTCGAAACAATATTAATTTACATAAAACATCTCAATATAAAGCTTCGTTATAACGTCTTCGTTTAACACCTGTATATATACAGGTGTTAAAAAAATAATGTAAAATATTTATAGTGGTAATAGTATGGACCAAAATAAACAAAAAAATGTATAAAAGAAGGTTCTAACAAAAACCATTATTCCATATCCAAACGGGTACGACATCTTCGTCTGAAGGATAGTCGAACTCTTTCTAAAATCTCCTCATTGGCTCTAATTTGTTGACATTGCTGATTAATTCGTAGCTGCAGCTCCTCGATGGTATTCACAGTAGTACCATAGACTAGTGTTTCCAAATATCCCCAGAAAAAGAAGTCTACAGGGTTTAGTTTAAGTCAGGCGATTTTGCAGGCCATAGTACAGGTCTGCGTCTTCGTATCCATCTGTGAAAAAGTTTGATTTAAATGTTCTCTAACCGCAATTGAAAACTGACGTGGAGCACCATCATGCATTTTGACGACATTCCCTTAGACTTTAGACCAAAAGCAACAAATGTTGGAATCACATTTGTTGCTTCGCCAGTTCAGGTCAACCCTGACCTTCCACTCAACCTAACAGAAAGAATTAGCAATATCATCCAGGTTCATCTTTATAATATTAATTATATATATTGAAAAACAATATTTCCTTTAAAAGATGATACTTTATTTTTTTTACTTTTTATTACTTCTTTTATACAAATTTCATCTTTTTAAGAAAATATTGTTTTTCAATACATATAATTAATAACAGAAAGAAAGACCGTAAAGAAAAAAAACAAGAAAACAAAAGGAAAAAGGATACCAATACCAATTGCAAGGAAATAATGAAAACTCATAGAAGAATGAGAGATAAAAGTTAAAGGCACACATAAACAGCTAGCTACACACAGAAGCCCTCCATCACCCACCCATCACCCAACATTTCAATGCTCTTTTAAATCGGTTCAGGGGTAGTTCAATCAGATGCCAAGGTAAATTATTGTATCTGGTGTATATCTGATAAGAAAAACACCGTTTGAAAAATTCTGTCCGATGGGAAGGAGGTGTTAGTCTACCCCTGAAGCAAACATTAACATTATGTACGTCCGTTCTGAATTTAATCCTATCGTGCAGTATAATACAAGCAGATCTTGTGGATTTATCTGCGAGATTTCATGTTCAGCCATTTTAAAAGACACATGATCATATTTCCTCAGGCCGAAAATTAAACGGATGCACGAGTTTTGAAGCTTTTAAACTTTTCCCTGATGTCTAGAATCCAAAAAAGCCCCGTATATGCTGCACAATAATTGAAGTGTGACAATACCAGAGAGTCGCATAAAAGTTTTTTTGTGTGCCAGTCGAGACATAAGCTCAACCAATCAACTGATTAGCGTGTTCCCTAAAGCTCAACGTCTCATCCATGACCAGTTCGAGGTTTTTGACAGATTTACTCAATGGAATAGGAGTATCTCCTAACGACATGTGATAAAATCCATTAATAATTTTTTTTTAACATCGGGGGCCTAAACAGAATGATCTGGGTCTTATTAGTGTTTGTCTTTAAGCAATACTCCCGAGCCCTACCGATAATGCCATGCAAGTCACACTTGAACTTATTGAAGCTTTCATCAAAGTGGCCTTCAGAAAAGGACAGATAAATCTGAGTATCATCAGCATAACAGTGGACGTTACAGAAATTAACGAAGCTATTGAAGTTTATCGTGTAAATTTTAAAAGCTAATGAAACATAATCAAGCCCGATATGGTCAAGACTTGATATTAACAAATCTTGGTTTAGAGTATCGAATACTCTGAAGAAATCCAACATCCCCAGAAGAGTCAATCTATTGGAGTTAGCTGTAGTAACAATATCATGCAGTATATTGTTCAGAACAGTTTCACAGCTATGTCCTTCCCTGAAACCAAACTGATTCACTGGAACAATGTCGTCAAAAAGATTAATTATTGTGTTCTGCAGAAAGTTTAGATAAGCAGTGCCTGTTAATCGGTTTGGTAAAATAACAGGACCTGAAAATCTGTCGCCTACAATGCCCATCCAAATGTTTAATGAAAAACGTGCCTGATGTCCAGATTCCATTATTCCATGGGATTTTTCATCTAAACATGCGTGTTGTGAAAATTAACAACTCCTTCCGTGTGAATCCGGCCTCATCAGTAAAAAGAATATTGGCAAGAAAACGGTTGCTTTTCAGCATCATTGCGTAGAAACCAACGGTGAAAACTACTACTAAAAACAACGTGTTGAAAGATCAACTGGTTTTAAATTCTGTACTCGTTGTACATGATACGGATAAAGCAGTTCCAAATGAAGGATTCTCCAAACAAGAGAAACTCAAATTCCTACCTCGGCTGATATTTTCCGCACACTCGTCCCCGGATATCGCTTTATCCGTACCAGAATTTTTTCTGGTCAAGGATCATGGACGGTATCTAGACCATGATCTTCCGGATAAAGAGCATTGTTTGTTTAATAAACCAATATTACGCAATCTTTGGTAAATTCTTACAAAAATACGATGTGAAGGAATGTGACTATTTGGATAAGCTTCAGCATAAAGTCTTCGTGCTTCGGTGCAATCCCATTAGCACAACCATACATGTGTCAGTTAATTCTGCGTTAGAGGAAACAACCATACTAAACGAAAATTTATGCACTAATAACAGTCAAACAGTCAATGTTTATTTCACAATTATTGTAGCCACCTATGATAAGAAAACCATATCTTCAAAACCGTTCATTTGCGGACCCATGTTTATTAAGACTTTTTTGTTTATTTTGGTCTACACTATTATCTCTAAATATTTTAATAATAATAATAATAATAGTTTTATTGAATAAGTATGATTATACACTATTCTCGTCAATAATATACAGTTCGAAGACTTAAAATATTACATATCCTTCCTTACAACCCATTCACAACCCAGTATTTATATATTAGGAAAGTTCTTCTCTGCAACGTATTCTTCAATTGAATAATACTCTTTTTCCAATAATATTCGTTTAACTGTCTGTTTGAACCTTTTGTTATTCAACTCTTTTATTTTTGATGGCAATGCATTGTACAATTTGACCGATATATAGTTGAAAGTGTTCTGGGATTTTTTGATTCTGTGATATGGTATTAACAGACTACTTCCATGGCGCGTGTTGTAGATATGTAGATCTTCGTTCTTTGGCAATGTGTCTTTCTTCGTATGAACATTAACTAGGCAGGTAAGTATGAAACAACCTGGAATAATTAGTATTTTTAAGGTTTTAAAAAATGTTCGGCAGCTTGCAATATAGTCAAGCCCAGACAAGATTCGTATCACTTTCTTTTCCATTTTAAATATGTCGTACATATCATTTGACCCTCTCCAGATAGATATGCCATACGTTGCCATGTTGTGAAAGTAAGCGAAGTAGACGCTTTTTGTTTCATTTGTCGGAAAATTTATCTTTTGAATTTCAGTGTCTTTGTCTCTTTTTGTAGAAAAAGTTAGTATTTTGGTTTTATCTGCATTTAATTTCATTTTGTTCATGTCAAACCATTTTTTTGCATCGGCTAATGATGTTTGCGGTTTATTTTTAAATTGCTGATTATCATTTCCTTGGTTGATAACAGATGTGTCATCTGCATAGAGACAAATGCAAAGTGCCTTCACATTTTCTGGCAGATCGTATATATATATCAGAAAAAGTATAGGCCCAAGCACAGAACCCTGAGGTACACAGATTTCCATTCTGAGTGTATTCCTTTCCAATACACCTGTTGTTCTCTCTGATCCAGGTAAGAGGCTAATAAATTATATGCAGTAGCTTTGAAGCCATATTTACTTAAAAGAATGTTTGATCATACTAGGCGGAATATGCGAGAGTGAAAACGTTTGCGAGCCAAAGGTATAGTACGGAAGATCGCAGATAATAATCAAGGTGTCATAGATTGGCTGTGTCTTATTCTAACAAATCTTCGCCATTGAAATTTAGCGTACAATTAGACAATTAAGACTTTTATAATTTTATGGCCAATTGCCAATCACAAAGTTATCCAGTACTACTAAGTTACTTTTGATTCACGTGATTCATACCTGGAATAAAGGTGTTTATCATTTGAGGCTTATCTTATCTTTGTTTCTATACTTTAGAGTGGTTGTTTCCATTATCAGATCCAAGAAAATCGTTGCTGATATCGTCTTAGCTTCATTTGTAGCCTTAGGATCATCCTAATACATACAAAAACCGTGTACATTTTGATAAACAGGAATTTTTTATGGCTTTCATTATTTTATCATTCTTGATTCCAGCACATTTAAGCACATCTTGCATAGATCAGAGGTAGATCTATTTTTTGATATCCTAGTGTCAGGTTATAAGTATAAAACTAATAAAATAGTAAAAAACAATCCTGTTTTGTTTTAAATCGTACCAATTGGATATTGGTACTTTCTTTTTTTGAAACCTGACATTGAACTTTGGAGTAATAACAGAAAAAGTAGGATAATCGTGATAAATTGTCGAAAATAACATAGTGTTGGTGTGATTAATGTTTTGCGACTAATCACTGTCCCCCTCCGTATTGTTTCGTGATCCGGACCAATTCATTAGGTTATCGTCGCCAGGGATCTGGACTGTAATTCAAAAAACGGGCACGTCATCATTATCATCATTACGGTCTGCGTTACGAAAGAGGGCGAGAGCAGGTTCGCGCACGCACCTTTTAGCCGCGTTCCAACAGACCTTTGAACCAAACCACCAAAGAGTAATGACCGCCTTCCGCGGTCGCTTCTTCCTCGTCTTCTTTCAACTATTACTACTACTACTGGTACAACGAGAAAACGGCTTCGAGTTAAATTGAATCTAAACGGTTGGACATTGTGTGCGGCGATGTGTTACCGATCGGAATAATGTCGGATTAGGCGAATTCGAGGGGTCTATTGTGTACACTGATGCTACCTCTTGTACTGTAGTAAGACGGTTCTGCCTCTCTCCGAATCGGGAAGGGAAGCCTTCGTGAATCCGCTTGAATATTCAAAGAGGTCGGAGGCATCTTGCTTTACCTGCGTTTCACTGGAGAGAAGCGGTCTGCGGCTGGATCTGATTAAATTTAAAGCGCCCAACCTACTTCGGGGTCGAGAGCATGAGAATCTACACGGATTCGACCGCGGAGGCAATATCTTATTAAAATCTCCTCGTATACACCCAGATACTACAGGTTGTTTGTATAACCAAATCCTATTTCCTCCTACATGATGTCAATACTAACGATTCTAGATACTAATAAAAAAATTTTAAATCAATTCTTTTCTCAAAGGAAGTTAAAACAGTTTCTTAAAGAGGCATAATGCCGCCGACGGAGAGACAAGAGTTGAAGAGACCATTTCGAGATCCACTTATTATCTAGGCGCCTTGTCAATTGTCCCAAATTGCCTTTAAGTCCTTAAGATGTCGCCCGAGCCCCATCTGCAATCAGGTCGAGATAAAAGAGAACAGAAGCCCGGACGGGCTTCGGCTTCGGCGTTCTGGGACCTACTGGAAAGACTGCGTTTACGTCAATCAGTCGGCATTATGGGATTAGGGGGCCAAAGAGGCGGCCGTAGGTAAGCCTTTCACGATCTGCTCGTGTTTCAGCTACGGAATGTCTACTGGAAGTGCGAGAGAGCGCTACCTGACAGCGCTTAAGTGCATACGTGGTTGATCTTATGGTTTTACTTAGAGCTGAGTTGCTTAGTTGGTATTTTACGTCAATATTTTGACGTGTTTAGATTATAAGATTTCTTAAACTTTATTTTATTTATATAAAATATTTAATTAAAATTGTTACAAATAACAGTGTTAACAAACTTTTTTGGGTTTCTCATCTTCTTTCATCTTTCTCACCGCCGTAACACATTTACACATTGTGGATGAATGTCTACTTATTGGATCTGTCATATAATAATCTTCTAATTCACGAAGTTCCATCTCAATAGGACTATTTTCAATTTTACATTCTGGAATTTCGTTACCTAATAAACATACAGTTTCGAATTCGCAATTTTGCGTTGTATTATATCTTCCTAAGTTCGGTGAAATTTGTACCATCCTGCACCTGATGTCGTCTAATGTATCATATGGTAACTTCACCCCAGCAAATTCAGAAATAGCCCGCACTATTTTCCAATCTTCTCGAGCTTGCCCTGGTGGATTAACAGCTATTAAAGTTTGTTGAACTCTGCCTTCTGTATTAACATAAGTTGCTTGTTTTTCGGTATACGTTACTCCTGGTAAAATAACATCGGCCATCTCAGCACCGTGATCGCCATGATGACCTTGATAAATAACAAAACATTCTTGTGGGATATCGTGTTTTTCCAACGCTTGTTCATCTGCGCCGTATAAATACAAAACTTTTAAAATACGGTTTTTAAAAAGTTTATAAACCCCCGCTGTATATCCAAGATCTAAAGCCGCCGTTTGAGAGGCGGCTCTGTGAATAATGCAGACAGGATTCCATTCTTCAGTTTTAGTTTTATTTCCAAGTATTTGTGCTGCTTTTAAAATCGCGACGGAATCATCTCTTTCAAGCGCATCCGGGCCAACTATAATAATAGGTTTTTTCGCTTCGATGATTTTCGATGAAAAGTTATGTTTGCCTTCAGCGATTTCTTCCAAAACTTTCGGAGATTTTCCGAGATGTTCGTAATGATATTTTAAATCAGCGGGTTCGCCGATAACCGCGATATCGCATTCGTTTCTTAAATAAGCCGTTCGAATCCTTATGTTTAAAACTGGGGAATCGAATCTGGGATTTAGTCCGATTAGGAGTATAACATCCGCTTCTTCTACCGCTGGCAGTCCAGCGTTAAAAATGTAATTTCCTCGAATGTCGGCCCCGCATCCTTCCATCGGAAAGTTGTACTCGGTGCAGAGGTATTCAGACCCGAGGGAATTGGCAAGATCTTTCAACGCCACCATCGTTTCCGCGTCAGCAAATCCACCGACGACAACCCCTATGTTCGAACAGGCTTTTTTAAGAACACATCCTACTTTAGTAAGTGCTGTTTCCCAACAAACCGGTCGCATAATACCGCATTCGTCTTTCATAAAAGGAGTTACGAGTCTCTGACAATTTAAACCATCGTAACTAAATCTTGCTTTATCCGAAATCCATTCCTCGTTAACTTCGTCATTAACTCTTGGGATTATTCTCATAACACTTCCTGTTCTTGTACAAACAACTATGTTAGATCCAATAGAATCCATTACGTCAACTGAATCGACTTTTCTTAATTCCCACGGCCTTGCTGTGAAACTGTAAGGTTTACTAGTGAGGGCACCAACTGGGCACAAATCAATAACATTTCCAGATACTTCGGACATAAAATATCTTTCAACGTAAGTTCCTATTTGCATTTGTGATCCGCGCCCAGTCGTACCTATTTCTTCTATTCCAGCTATTTCATTAGCAAACCTAACGCAACGGGTACAATGAATACATCTCGTCATATGCGTCTTTATTAATGGCCCAATATCCTTATCTTCAACAGCACGTTTTCCTTTAAAATCCATATCAACAAAACGAGATCTATCAGACCCAAACGTCATCGAAATATCTTGTAAATCACATTCACCACCTTGATCGCAAATGGGGCAATCCAAAGGATGGTTAATCAATAGAAACTCCATTACCGCTTCTCTAGCTTTTCTAGCAAAAGGTGAATGCGTTTTGATATTCCACCCTTTCATTACTGGCATCGCGCATGATGCTATCGGTTTTGGAACCTTTTCGATCTCCACCAAACACATCCTGCAATTTCCCGCTATCGGTAAACGATCGTGATAACAAAAACCCGGGATATAAATCCCTATCGAAGCTGCAGCTTTCATAATTGGAGTTCCAGGTGGGACCTTGACCTTTATTCCATCGATGGTTACTTCTACCTCACTCGGCCGACCACGAGGCTTAGAGTAATGCTTTAAAAAGAAGTTAAAAACGGGTCGTTTAACACGTTTCAAAAGGAACGAATAAGATTGTGGAGGTATTTGACTGGGATGTCAACTCAAATGACATAAATGACAAATAACATATTATATCGAGGTTTTACTGTATTATTTATATATTCTTTTTGGAATTTTGACAATGATAATTATTTTCTTTTCGTCGAATAACCTCAACTATAAGGGGGACTTTTTCGTTTCTATTCTCTTCTTTTTCATTAGAATTATACAGCGTAAGTCATTAAAATCTCATGGTTTACAAAACCCGGTTGGGTTTTTTTAAAAAAAGAGTGCCCTCTTAAGCGGTAGATCGCGAAGCCGTCGAAATTTTAAATGTCGATGGTTTTACGATGTGCCTCTATAGTCGTTATTTCGGGAAAACGCTCCCGCCTTCGCGCCTAATTAGTGATTACGACCACCGATTACCATCTATGCATTATTCATGTCCGTGTAGATGCAGATCTTCGATTATCGGCCTGCCACATGCGCATAATAATGTGGTTCCGATAATACCTGGTTGATCGGTGTGAGACTTTCGCTGTTAATGAGGTACTTACAGCTCGCTTTATCGTTTTACCTACAGCGATTTTAAATTGTATAATCTGTTTGTTTTTAATTTATTTCATACAAAATAATATTTTCGTTTTAATTCAGTTGTGCGATAATTTTGACCACACCCATCATCATTGTCCATTCCTCTTACTACTTACTTCACTCTCGTTTCGCGACGAATTCTTAATTGATTTCAAGACTGGGCGTAGGTAAAAGCGGCCCGAGAGCGGTACCTTTTTACGAACAACTTGATTTACAATGCAAATTCGCTCTGTAAACATTTGTTTATGGACCTGTTTTACATGTTTTATGGGTCGAATTTATGGCCGGGCTTCGGGAATTTTATGGGCCGAGTGAAGGAAGCCCCGGTGGCATAAATTAGCGTTTTTATACCGTCTTCCGAAGGCATTAGGTTAATTTATGTTACATTTTTCGAAGAGATGTTCTCTTATAAGATTTAACGCCCTTTATTTCCTCCGGGTTACCGTAACTGTTAAGTGGCTTATGGGTATGCTTCCTATAAAGAAGGAGATAATTAAGCGGTTCGGGAAGGAAAGGAGTTTTTGCGTTGTTTTCGAGACCTCAAAAGGGCGAAGGAGGAATGCCTTATATCGAGTTCACCGAGGTAAGCTACACTTTATTAAGCCCTCCGCTCTGGTTGACAGGAGATGGCGAATTGATACGTTCGAGTTCAAAGGAGGAACGTAATATCCTTCGAAGGTCCTTTGCTCGAAAGGACGTAAATAAATTCCTTCGCTTGCGCAAAACCTACCTCCGTCCGTTTGTCTCTATGTTGCTTCTCTTCGCCTTTACAACGAATACTACCATCATTGAAACGAGCTTAAAGAAACGAATTGCGAGAAACGTCGACGTGTTCCTTCAGTTAACCGATTCCGAGAACCGTTTTATCGGTACCTGCCCATGCATAACTCCTTCGCTAAGTTAAAAATCGAAAGCCATTAAGAGTAATGGCATTGTCCATCTCTTTTGGTACCGTTTCGCGAAAGACACGTTTACGTACTCTTCTAACAAAGTAGGTCTATTAACTGGGGCTCGTTGGCTTTTGTCATCGGCAACAAGTTAAGAATGTTAAAAATTGCAAATACTAGAAGATCTTTTCCTTAAGTATCATTATCGATTGTTTTAGCGTAGCAAGAAGATTGAAGTGTTCAAGATACTTTTCTTAGCAGCATTCCGTTCTCTTTCAGTAATTTTCTCACTCGTTTGTGATGTTTCGCAATCTCGATGTATTCTTTCATTCAATGTTTATTACTGATGACTATTTCTTTAATGTATCGTGTATTTACTTAACTTTAAAACAAGTCGTTGAGCTTTTTTTTCTTTTCATTGAAAATCGATACTTTTAAATTAAATAAAATTAAAGGAATATAGTTTAACATAGCTTTATAGTATAGACATTGGGTAGTTTTACAAAGGTAAAATTTTGCTTGGAAAAGGTGATGTCCTTATGACAATCTTGAGTTTTCATCTTAAGATACGCACGACTAAACCCGAATGTCTCTGGTTCTAGGTCTTGTGTTAGTTCTAGTTTTACACTAGCACTGTTACTATATAGAATTAACACTATATCTAGAACTAGAATCATTTGGGTTTAGCGTTCCTTCTCTACTTGCGGCTAAACCCGAATGATTCTAGTTCTAGATATAGTGTTAGTTTTAGTTTTACACTAGCACTGTCACTAGAACTAACATTGGACCTAGAACTAGAAACACTTGGGTTTAGCCGTCTTTAGAGACGTGCGGCTAAACCCAAATGATTCTAGTTCTAGGTCTAGTGTTTTTCTAGTTTTACACTAGCACTGCTACTATGTAGAACTAACAGACAGAACTAGAATCATCTAGGTTTAGCCGCACGTCTCTAAAGACGGCTAACTCGAATGTCTGTGTGTTTTGCACTAGAACTAACACAAGACGTTCTAGATATAGTGTTAGTTTTAGTTTTACACTAGCACAATCACTAGAACTAACATTAGACCTAGAACTAGAATCATTCGGGTTTAGCCGTCTTGAGAGACGTGCTGCTAAATCCGAATGTTTCTAATTCTAGGTCTAGTGTTTGTTCTAGTTTTATACTAGTACTGCTGCTATGTAGAACTAACACTATACCAATAAACGTAATAACGAACAATATACGTAAACATGCTGCAGAACGCTTAGTGATTCGTTTTTTGGACGAATTCAAATTTGTGTTCAACAACAAGAAGCTATATTGAACAGTTACTTTAATTTTGTTTTTTTTTTAAACTTATTGTTACTTAATATTGCATTGTTTTCTTAATGCCATGAATGCACTGGTCTATACTTTTTCATCTTTTACGAAATAAACTTAGTTACATTTGTTTAAAATTGTTGTTTGTGAATTTCATAGCCTATTTCTTGTGAAAAAGTCACGTTTATGTCGACATTTTTGAAACAGTCTAATTATCTTAAAATGTACACGTATTAGATGTACTATATGCTTAACAAAAGTGAAAGGTAATTAATAGGGCCTTCCAAAGTCTTAGAAAAATACAGGGTGTTCCATTTATAATAACAAAGTTATGATTCTCCAAACGTTGCGTCAATTAATCGCTTTTAGTAAACATCCTGTATAGTAACATTCAATAGTACTAGCTGCGTTCGAAAGACCCAAGCTTTGTTTATCGGTATGTTAAATTGCAATCTTGAATATTTAATAATAATGTTGATAACGAATTTTAAGTGATCACAAGAATTTTCAAAAATTTTCACAAAATAATGAATAACTTGGCAACCTTGCATTTAAAATTTGAAAACTAGATATGAAGTTGTAGCATTTAATGCAGCTAATCAACATATGTAAAAAGGTACATAGTTCCATTAAAAAAAATTAAGTTGGTTCCTGGAATAGTGAAACACACTGTATTGCTAAAAATAATTTTAATCACAGCTTTCATTGTAATATATGATGACATAAAAACAATTTTTTTAAATTTTCAACAGTAAAGCCACTATCTTCCGCTCCCGTGTTATTGACTCACCCTCTATATTGTAAATTCCAAAAATTAGTCAAAAAAGGTCAAAAAATTCATCATCATAGCCATTGTGTATATGGGACATTCTCCATTAGTTGCAACAACCCAGCTTATCGTATTTGCAAGTATAAAACTTATAAAGAAACTTAAACATGCTATTTCGCAACAAAAACCTTATTACACTGTTATTTTTTTACGTCATAAAATAATTAGTTCGAATGTTAATAACCTTATACTTCAACAAAGTTTAGTTTTATTAATCGGCTTGTTTTATCACCTGTAACAAGCTCTTAATGCGCAACGTTATCTTTCCTTGTTAATACTTGGTTGATCATGAAATTACATCCATTATACACACAATATGATGACCAATTTCGCCGCACGTCTCTAAAGACGGCCAAACCCGAATGATTCTTGTTCTAGGTCTGGTGTTAGTTCTAGTTTTACACTTGCACTGCCACTAGAACTAACACTATACCTAGAACTAGAAACATTTTGGTTTAGCCGTACGTCTCTTAAGACGGCTAAACCCGAATGATTCTAGTTCTTGGTCTAGCGCTGCACAACAAATAAAACTAGAACTAACACTAGACCTAGAACTAGAAAGTTTCGGGTTTAGCCGTGCGTATGAGGACGCACGGATAAACCCGAATGTTTCTAATTCTAGGTCTAGTGTTAGTTCTAGTTTTACACTAGCACTATTACTACGTAGAACTAAGACTATACCTACAACTAGAATCATTTGTGTTTAGCCGCACGTCTCTAAAGACGGCTAAACCCAAATGATTCTAGTTCTAGGTATAGTGTTAGTTCTAGTTTTACACTTGCACTGTCACTAGAACTAACACTCTACCTAGAACTAGAAACATTTTGATGGTCATACCTGCGTCGTAATAATTCATTATTAATTTTCACGAAGAATTTTATTTAAACTCAACTAAAGTTTTTATTTTGTAAGTTGTTTTATGATATTTTGGCTTTAATTGATTTGGTTCATTGTTTTTTAGATTACATTATAACTTTTTTACGCATCACGTCACGTCTCATGTCTCCTCCATTTTGATTTTTTGTGAACTTTTTGTGAATTTGTTCACTTTTTCAAAAAATTTTTCAACATTTCAAAACGTTTTTTAAGATGATTACATCTGTTAGCTTCGCCTGTTGACAGTGAGTATTTTGTTTTGTTCGTTTCATTTGTTAAAAGATTTTTTGTCTTATAAGATAGATTAATTACATTTTTATTACTTCTATATAGTTTTCGGCTGAGGATGGAGTTGTAAACTTCGAAACCGGTCCCGATTAAAATATTTATGCAAGTGCAAAGTTAACTTATTTTATTTTATTTAATTCTATAATCAAATTTTACTTGCAACATGGATATCTATCTAAGAAACATTTTGGTTTAGCCGCACGTCTCTAGAGACGGCTAACCCGAATGTTTCTAATTCTAGGTGTAGTGTTAGTTCTAGTTTTACACTAGCACTATTACTACGTAGAACTAAGACTATACCTACAACTAGAATCATTTGTGTTTAGCCGCACGTCTCTAAAGACGGCTAAACCCAAATGATTCTAGTTCTAGGTATAGTGTTAGTTCTAGTTTTACACTTGCACTGTCACTAGAACTAACACTCTACCTAGAACTAGAAACATTTTGGTTTAGCCGCACGTCTCTAAAGACGGCTATCCCGAATGTTTTTAATTCTAGGTGTAGTGTTAGTTCTAGTTTTACACTAGCACTATTACTACGTAGAACTAAGACTGTACCTACCACTAGAATCATTTGGGTTTATCCCTCTTTAGAGACGTGTGGCTAAACCCAAATGATTCTAGTTGTAGGTATAGTCTTAGTTCTACGTAGTAATAGTAATAGTGTAAGGTTATCTAGTTTATTAGTGTAAGGGTATCTAGTTTTAGGTATAGTGTTAGTTCTAGTTTTACACTAGCACTATTACTACTCAGAACTAACACTATACCTACAACTAGAATCATTTGGGTTTAGCCGTACGTCTCTTAAGACGGCTAAACCCGAATGTTTCTAGTTCTAGGTATAGTGTTAGTTCTAGTTTGATACGTGCACTGTCACTAGTACTAACATTAGACTTAGAACTAGAAACATTTGGGTTTAGCCTTACGTCTCTTAAGACGGCTAAACCCGAATGATTCTAGTTGTTGCTCTAGCGCTGCACAATAACTAAAACTAGAACTAACACTAGACCTAGAACTAGAAAGTTTCTGAAGACGCACGGCTAAACCCTAATGTTTCTAGTTCTAGGTTTAATGTTAGTTCTAGTTTTACACTAGCACTGTTTCTATGTAGAACTAACACTATACCTAGAACTAGAATCATTCGGCCAATTCTAGTTCTAGGTATAGTGTTAGTTCTAGTTTTACACTTGTACTATCACTAGAACTAACATTAGACCTAGAACTAGAAACATTTGGATTTAGCCGTACATGTCTTAAGACGGCTAAATCCGAATGATTCTAGTTCTTGGTCTAGCGCTGTATAACAATTAAAACTAGAACTAAAACTACACCTAGAATTAAAAAGTTTCTAATTCTAGGTCTAGTATTAGTTCTAGTTTTACACTAGCACTGTTACTATGTAGAACTAACACTAAACATAGAACAAACCCTTACGTATGCTGAAAGATGTAACTGAATCTTGCGATTAGCTGACTTTGCAATTCTCATTAATGGAGAGAATTGAAATGCATTTGAACGTGCCAATGGGATAAAAAACAAAAAATCATATTTTTCGAAAACTGCTAGTAAAAGTTGACTTTTGCGTAGTACTTAGCGATCGTCAAAACGATAGTTTTTTGTCAACAGGACGTAAAAGTGTTTTACGTCCAGGACGCAAAAGACTTTTACGTCCAGCTACGACAATCAGAGAATTTAATACTATTAATTGTTAACTTATTGTTATGAACAAATTATAAACACAAAATAATCAACATTTAATGGTTTTATCATTTCATTTCACGTTTAAATGCAAATTTATAATAGTACATTTGTTCAATAAGTGAGGTTAAATCGATGTGATGTTAAGTTTTTGACACAAATCATATTTAAAGACTTTAATAGTTATTTTTCATACAAGATAGCGAAATGACACTTTTGCATTCGAGAACGAAAGCTTTTTTTGCGAGCTTTAGCGAGCAAAAAAAATCGTTCGAGTCATTTTGCTATCTTGTATCAAAAATAACTATTAAAGTCTTTAAATGTGATTTAATCATGTCTTTATTGTTTATCTTACAAAAACATACTAGATCATTACAAGAGCATCGCTGTCGGAAACCGCAAACTAGCACACATTGAATTGTAATCTAGATTAAATTTAAAACACAAGTACCTTAAAAACTTTTTTGTATTTCCTCAAACCTGGTAATACATTTGTGATAATCTTGTTTCCAAACAGGGTTAATAATGTATCAACTATCGAGGCGCTCCATAAAGTATTCATTTTATTTTACCAATTTCGAGATTATAATTCTCTCATTTTCACGAATCTCTAAGTTTATGGTTGCCTCAGATCGTCTTTGACAGATTCTGAGACTCGCAGGACTCCTTCCAAACACTGCAACTTTTTAGGCAATACTTTATTTGCATATTCTGCCTTCCGTTTCCGCAATCTATNCTAAACCCAAATGATTCTAGTTCTAGGTATAGTGTTAGTTCTAGTTTTACACTTGCACTGTCACTAGAACTAACACTCTACCTAGAACTAGAAACATTTTGATGGTCATACCTGCGTCGTAATAATTCATTATTAATTTTCACGAAGAATTTTATTTAAACTCAACTAAAGTTTTTATTTTGTAAGTTGTTTTATGATATTTTGGCTTTAATTGATTTGGTTCATTGTTTTTTAGATTACATTATAACTTGTTTACGCATCACGTCACGTTTCATGTCTCCTCCATTTTGATTTTTTGTGAACTTTTTGTGAATTTGTTCACTTTTTCAAAAAATTTTTCAACATTTCAAAACGTTTTTTAAGATGATTACATCTGTTAGCTTCGCCTGTTGACAGTGAGTATTTTGTTTTGTTCGTTTCATTTGTTAAAAGATTTTTTGTCTTATAAGATAGATTAATTGCATTTTTATTACTTCTATATAGTTTTCGGCTGAGGATGGAGTTGTAAACTTCGAAACCGGTCCCGATTAAAATATTTATGCAAGTGCAAAGTTAACTTATTTTATTTTATTTAATTCTATAATCAAATTTTACTTGCAACATGGATATCTATCTAAGAAACATTTTGGTTTAGCCGCACGTCTCTAGAGACGGCTAACCCGAATGTTTCTAATTCTAGGTGTAGTGTTAGTTCTAGTTTTACACTAGCACTATTACTACGTAGAACTAAGACTATACCTACAACTAAAATCATTTGGGTTTAGCCGCACGTCTATAAAGAGGGATAAACCCGAATGATTCTAGTTCTAGGTATAGTGTTAGTTCTAGTTTTACACTTGCATTGTGACTAGAACTAACACTATACCTAGAACTAGAAGCATTTTGGTTTTAATTTTGGTTAAGACGGCTAAACCCGAATGACTCTAGTTCTATATATAGTATTAGTTCTAGTGTTACACTTACACTATCACTAGAATTAACATTAGACCTAGAACTAGAAACGTTTGGATTTAGCCGTACGTCTCGTAAGACACTATCCGAATGATTCTAGTTCTTGGTCTAGCGCTGCATGACAATTAAAACTAGAACTAACATTAGACTTAGAATTAGAAAGTTTCTAGTTCTAGGTTTAGTATTAGATCTAGTTTTACACTACCACTGTTACTATGTAGAACTAACACTATACGTAGAACAAACCCTTACGTATGCTGAAAGATGTCAACTGAAAGGCGATCAGCTGACCTTGCCATTCTCATTAATGGAGAGAACTGAAAGGCATTGGAACGTGCCAATGGGATAAAAAACAAAAAATCATATTTAAAGTCATATTTATTGTTAATTATCTTACAAAAATACTATATCATTGCAAGAGCAACGTTGTCGAAAACCGCAAACTAGCACACATTGAGTTGTAATCTGATTAGATTTAAAACACAAGTACCTTAAAAACTTTTTTGTATTTTCTCAAGCCTGGTAATGTATTTGTGATAATTTGGATTGCAAACAGTGTTAATTATGTATCAACAATCGAGGCGCTCCATTAAAATATTCAATTTATTTTACCGATTTCGAGATTATAATTCTCTCATCTTCAGGAATTTCCAAGTTGATGGTTACGTCAGATCGTTCTCATCTTCAGGAATCTCCTAGTTGATGGTTGCGTCAGATCGTCTTTGACAGATTCTGAGACTCGCAGGACTCCTTCCAAACACTGCAACTTTTTAGGCAATACTTTATTTGCATATTCTGCCTTCCGTTTCCGCAATCTATTTGCATTACATGATACTGCGTTTTCTTGTTAGTCATCAATTTGTTCTGTAACATCTTTTTTGGCAGATTATGCCAACTGTTGTTCTTGTTCTTGGTCAATGATATTTATGATATTTAATGTAAAAAGCACTAAAATGAATAAAGATAGGAAACTCATAACTTGATAGGTTAAATAACGATCGATCGAGACCACACATAGAGAATATTTGATGAATGCGAAGCAAAATGTCGTTAATCGACGGCAACGTTATCGCCCGAATAAAATCCCTATTAATTTTCAGCGACCGTTACGTTTTTTCCAGACCTTGTTCTTTCTCTCTATCTCTCTTCAGCAATTTGTCACTGGAATTGTCAATTGCAACGGCAAATCGGTCGATAATTTTCACGCCGCCCCGTTGTAATTTAAAACGGTTGACAAATTGCACTTCGAAAACAGATACGAATCCCGTTGTATTTCGCTTATTTTCACCCGAAAATTTAAAACCCATACTTCAAAAACTAATTACCTATGGGTACCTTTTATTATTATCATTTTTTTTGTTATAAATGATTTATTTCGTTTTTTTTTTGTTTTAGGTAAGTAACCATTTTTTCTGCATACATCAAGGAATACTCAACGCCTGTCTGAAATAGTCTGAAAATAAGGGTAAGAAATGTAAAAGGTAATAGAGGGGAAACGTCCGTAACTGAAAGCGAGGCGGGTTGAAACTCAAAAAGGAAAAAAAATGGTACCCCTCTGCACGAAAACCAATTTACCGATCGCCTAAATTCGCCGTGGGGCCGCTTTCCGAAGCGGTTCTCATGAATAGTAAAGCGCTAATGCGTTCGTGTTCGCGTAGCCTTAGGCCTCGGTATGTTCCGAGGGTACAGAGTCGCGATCGTAGCGCTGCCGGCGTTCAAACCTGGAGTACATACAAAGTACATAAAGTCTCGCTCCATCAACTGTAGATTAGAGGTGCGAAGATTGATGTTACACACTCAAACTACACGTACGCTCTTTAACCGTTTGTATCTCAAAGAATGCAATCATGCATCTTTTTAATTAGAGAAAATATTTGTTTGCTTTATTTATAATGAATCTCGTTTCCTAAGTACTAAGTTTATCAGTAAAATCAAAGGGACACAAATCGGAACGTAAAAGGAAACGAAAACAACGGGAGCGCAGACGGACAACAAACGGGGTGTCCAATTAATGTTAATTGTTGCCTTGCTCTTTATCAGCTTCTCCGTGTATTTATCCGGCGGGAACACAATGCGTTAATTAATTTTATAAATCCCGCGCGTCCCTCTTTCGTTTCGGACCGCCTAAGGGAATAAACGGCGAGGCTAATTGAATAAGCAAGGTCAGGGAGCACGAAACAAAGCAAAAACAAAAAAAACCACTTGAAGTACCGTGCTATTTTCGCACTGCGAAGCCTACTCCTACTTCTCCTGCCGCCGTCTGCGAATCGTGTGAGATTAGGTCAATTAGGCCACGTGTAATCCCGACTGATTAATAACGCTATTTCGTGAACTAATATCTTTCAGCTTGGGACGGAGTTAATTTCATGGTATTAGAATTTAGATTTCAGAAATTTCGTGCCAGAAAATAAGTACGGTTCAATTTTTATTTTAAATTTACCACCACTAAATACTTCAAATGCACCGAAAAAAAGAAATAAAAAATTTACATAGACACGAAAAGAAGGACGGAGGAAATGAAAGACCGCTCAGGGCGAATTTGTGCATTTTTATTGACAAGAGAGCGCTCCCTAATTCAATATTAACGCCCCTCGCGTGCCCCCAAACGCCAGAAACTCGATACCTGTAATTAAATTTTCAAGAGACAGCCCTTAAAAACTCAATTTGGCTTCCCAACGCGTATTTTTTTCAATTACCCTATTGGGAAAGAGGAAGTGGGGTTGAACTTTTTTTTTACCAGAAAGTTTTCTCTCAAGGCCAAACTAAAAACATATTAAAAAAAGGTATGCTAGAAAAAGGTCCCAGCTTAACTATACCATTCATTATTACAGAACATATTATGTTGCAGTACCTTGCGAGTTCGACTTAATTCCAACAGAGAAAATATTACTTTGTTTTATTAAGGCGCTACAATTAATACCTTGATCAACATATATTACAACCCCTCCTAATTCTGATAGGGAAAGCATAAGTTTCCGTTATTAAGCCGAGGCCGTTTGCGGCCGAGACGCTACATTTAATACTGTATTGATATAATATTAGATGACATATACATATACAGGTGTCCCGAAACTCAACGTTAAGTTGCGTACATCATATCTTTAGGTACTACGATCAGAAATGTTCGCAATTTAATAGTGATTTTTTTAATAATTTATTCTTTGTGAACCATGCTACTGTAGAAGTCACAAATCAAAGAACAAAGTCGTTAGTTTTGCAAAAAGATATATTAATTTGATTGCGTTAAGGTTGAAAGAATTTATATCTATCAAGTTTGACACACGATTTCTAAAAAAAGGAATAGTACAACACCCTTGGCAAGTAATTTTAAAAGATGGCCTGTTTAGTCAAGTTTCCAAAATGGTACAACACTTGCCATTTTTCTTGTCATTATTTTCTTAAAACTAAGGCAAATGCTCAAATTATTGGCCATCGGCACTAATACAAGCTCTGCATCGTCACAGAAATGATCTTTTTACTAGTCGTGCAAATCTCTTTGCATTTATTTCTTCTGCTGCTGTATGAATATTGTGGCTCAGTTCGGCAAGATTTTCAATCGGTTTTTAATACACTATTTCTTTTATGCAATCCTAATAAAAAAATCAAAGGGATTTAGATCCAGAGAATGAGGAGGCCACGTAATCGAACCACGACGCCCAATCCATCTTTCTGGGTATTCTGTATGCAATCCCATACAGGACAAACATAATGAGCTGGGCAACCATCTTGTTGAAACCACATTTCTCTGTAGACATTGAGTGGCACATCTTCTAGCAAAGTTGTTAAATCATTTTGGAGGAAATACAAATAACATACGAAACTATAAATTTTGTTAATAACGCGTATTTTGCAGAAAAACAGCCAATCATATGTTTTAGGAAAAGAAAAATGGCAAGTATTATATCATTTTGGAATCTTGTCTAAACAGGCCATCTTTTAAAATAACTTGCCAAGGGTGTTGTACTACTGCTTTGTTTAGAAATCGTGTGTCAAACTTAATAAACATAAATTCTTTCAACCTTAACTCAATCAAACTAATACTTTTTTTGCAAAACTAACGACTTTTGTTGTTCGATTTGTGACTGCTATAGTAGCATGGTTCATTAGGAATACATTATTAAAAAAATCTCTATTAAATTGTGCACATTTCTGACCGTAGTACCTAAAGGTATGATGTGATGAAATGTACTCACACTTCGAATGACGAGAAAAACATTATTTATGAACATAGAGTGAAATGGAATAGCTTCGAATACAGAAGACAAATGTAATTGAAGAATCATGTTCATAAATGTTTAAATTGATGACCATTATTGTCCAGACAACGTTGATAACGCGTATAATTCGCTTTGAGATATCCCCACAAAAAGAAGTCCATGGGCGTGAGGTTTGGGGAATAGATAGGGTATTAATTAGATAGGGTATTCAATGGTAGCCCTTCGTCCAATCCATGTGTCTTTGTGACTGTTCCGTTAAAAAAATGATCTTATAATGCCCAATGTAGATATCCCACACCACTCTGTAGGTACGTTGCATACTAGAGGACCTATTCCAACTGTCTAACCCAGTTCCAGGGTGCGACATTCACTAGGGGTTGAGAAATTAAATCCTTAGTTTAGTGGTTGTTACTCCTGGTAAGTTCACATGATGTTCAAGTGTTACATGAGGATTTACCTCGCGATTAATGGACCCATTTAATTTAAAGGATGCCTCATTGCTCCACACAATTTTGTGTGCAAACTCTGCACCTTCTGCACATTTTGCCAGGTACCATTCACAGAATTGAATTCTCCGGTCAGGATCGATCAAGTTGGAATGTAGCATTTCAAGTGCAGACGCTTCATGAGGCGATAGACGCTATTTTTTGAGATGTGGGTTTCTCGAGCAGTTTGTCGAAGAGATTTCTGTGGTGATCGAGGGAGTGTTTCCTGCACCTGCTCTTCTTTTCTAAGGCTCGTGGATGTCCGTAGTCGTCCAGAATGTTACTTATTGACGTTCTGGACGGTTCCATCTGATTCAAATTTGTTTCTGATGCGAGCAATGGTCCGTCGCGTTGATAATAATAATAATAAGTTTATTGCCACATTGTTAATACAAAAGAAAAATAATATATATGTATACATAAATAAATAAATTAATAGTGTATGTTGACAAAAGGTCAGTTTATGTATGTAAAAAAAGAAAAATCTATATAATTCAACATTTAAGCAAAAAAAGAAGAATAGCAAAGAGGAAAGAGAAAAAAAAACACACAACCAGTACAGTTGACAGAGAGGAGGAAAAAAAGAAAAAAGGAAAAGAGAAGAGAAGCAGGCGACATCAAGAGCTAGCAATGAGATTACGATCTGCTGGACAAAGGGTCATTCGGGAAATAAGCTTCATGACATGGTGGACAAACTGGCAAGGAAAGCTGCAGGCGAACCTCCGGGATCGCCGGAACCATTCATTGTCGCAACAATAAGGTCTTTAATAGAGCTTCAAAAAGAGGAAACACGTAAGAAGTTTCTAAACTATTGGGACAGGACACCAGGATGTCGCCAAGCCAAGCCAAGGTAAATCCTAAACGAACAGATTAATTTATGAGGCTGTCCAGAAAGAACCTACGTTTGGTCATAGGGCTAATCACTGGACACTGGCATCTACAGAAGCACTTACTGAACATGGGAATAAGTGACACCGACATCTGCAGAGGATGCGGTGAGGAGGAGGAATCAGCGGAACACATTTTATGCGACTGCGTGGCCCTCCAAACATTAAGGTTATCTATTTTTGGAGATATCCAGATTAGCATGAGTGGAATCAAGGCAGCACAACCAGGACAAATTCTAGCCTTTGCCTCCAAGGTAATATGGCTGGAAGGACCCTAATGCTCACCAAATAAGGGAAGTAAATACAAGGGATCTGCTGAGGTCAAAGTACTGCGGGCGATTCAGCCTGCCTTCCCGCGAATCCAGAATCCAGAATATGAGTAACGTATCAGACTGTGCTCTAGTAGACAGACCACGAGACGACACGAATTGAAAGTTCGTGTACAAGTATACTAGGGTCCGAGAAGAAAGTATCTTATATAGTGTAGTCAGTATTCGGAAGGATATGTGCTTTTCGACAGTCAACATTCGAAGGTGATCACAATATTGCGTAACATGGTCGTACTTACCCAGGTCAAAAATAAAGCGTAGGCAATTGTTTGCAATCTTTCCAATTTGTTACGGAAGGTAATTGCCAGGTCGGGATAAACCGCATCAGCATAATCTTTGTGGGGCAGTAGTAATGGGTAACAAAGATTACGACGGACAGCAAGGAAACAACCAAGTTTACGCAAAGAATGAAAACAAAAATAGACCTTCCCACAGACAGACTGAATTTGACACCGCCAAGACAGCGTTGAATCCATTGTCACCCCCCAAGTTTTCGACAGTGTTGGTGAAATGTATAACATTGTCACCAAGTATCAGTTGCGTATCATCGAAAGAGTAAAATTTTGCAAGTACAGGTTTTGAACCGAATGCTATAGCTTGCGTCTTGGCAATACTCAAACTCAGGCCAAAACATTTAGACTAGTGAAGTATCCTGAACAGATCGCCATTAAGACAACCGTCCATGGATACCGGGAGCTAATTTACAGTTGTTGATGTATAGATTTGAAGATCATCCGCATATAAATGATAGTTGCATGAAATGAAAAAAAGTAATGGGTCCAATACACTTCCCTGAGGCACACCACTATGACTTTGAAACACAGAAGAAGAAGATGAAGTGTCATGCACACAAAAGGAACGTTGAGAAAGGTATGACCTAAACCAAGTAACGCTCTCAGGTTCAAAGCCCATAGCAGACAGAGACGATACCAGTAAGCTATGATCCAGAGCATCAAATGTTTTGCTCAAGTCCAGCAAAACTAACAAGGTTATTCGTCGATCGTCACAGTTACGTTTAATATCATCAGTAACCTTGATGAGTGCCGATTTGGTACTGTGGCCTGGTCAGAAACCAGATTGATAGTCTGTAATTAGTTTATGCTCATCAAGGTAATCCTGCACTTGATTGTACACCAAGCGTTCAAGTGCCTTAGATAATACGGAAAGTATCGATATTGGCCGAAAATCACTTAGGCGAGTACTTAATCTTAGGAATGGGAACAACGCAGTCCTGTTTCCAAATTGCTGGAAAGGTCGAAGACTCTATGGAGAAATTAAAGATAAGAAGCAATGGTGGAGTAATTATGTCCAAGATGGGAAGGAGTTGCCTAATACTAACATCGTCAGCACCGACACTTGTAGAGCGCGTTTTTGCAAGAGCGAACCCGAGACTCATCTAACATGGTGAAGGAAAACCATGATGGATGGCGGTTTTGCGAATTCTTCTGAATCGTGTTTGCACTTCGATGGCTTTTTCGGTCTTCCAATAAGATTTCAGGACAAACTTCTTCTCTTCCATATTAAGTTATTTTCTTGTCATGCTGATTAATTAATTACACCTGCAATACAAAAAAGGTAACATGTTAGCGACAGTTAAAGTATGAGTACATTTTTTTTGACACCATGTGTTGCAAGGTCTCGCTCGCAATCAAACCAGGCTTAAACAAAATAGAGAAAATTCAGCTTAATTAGGAAAAAGTGCACATTAAGCCGACGTCGTTTGCGGCTGAGAGGCTTAAATTCAGTTTATGAAAAATTACTGTTTAATAGAAAAAGTTGCACAAGTTAAACAGTGATAAATTTTAATTTCCCCAAAAAAAAAATAATAATGCAATCAACTACTGAATAAGAACGATTACGAAAATTTTTTCGTTAATAAATCCCATATAATCCTGTTTACCGTGTAAGATTATGGGGCTGTGGGTCGAAAATTAATTCCCAAGCCTTTGAAAATTTATGTGAACGCATTAAAACGCGATTCAGTTTCAAGAAGCTGGGTTGCTATGGTAGCGGCATCTGCGTTTCTTCTACCTTTCCCTGCTCATTACGAAAACACATTCTACTTTGGTTTCAAAAAAGGCGAGATCGCGCGATTTTCACGGCATCGGCAGAAATGACCGATAAATCAACGAGGAATATATGTAATTTTTGGGATTCCGGTCTCGAAAAAGGTGTCAAGAAGTGACCCGGAGAAAGATTAATGTAGAAGGACGGTCGAAATATGACCCCAGAAATCCGGGTGGGGTCAAAACTCGAATATCGGTTAAGTCTGAACTGGAACATAGGGGAAGACGTCTTAAAACGAACTTGTTTAATAAATAAAAATAAACTTTAGATAACAATGAATGTCTTTTCGAAGAATTAGTAAAAAGTAAAAGAAATTTTATTTCCTTTTTGGTGTATTGAGAAAGTTGTATCAGGTAAAAACGTAAAAGAAACCTTTTTAAAGTCCTCTTTATTGTTTGAACACGTTCCTATGAGGTTTACACGTTTTATTACGCCGTTTCGGAAGCCCACACTAATGGATTTCTGTCGAAAAATGCGGCGATATCAGAGGCAAAACGTAAACATTTACCTCACCTGTCCCTTTTCGTTTCTTTTTTCGTCCGAAAAACACGACCGACCTCCCAAACGCCACGTTGCAACAAGGTAGGTATTTCAAGCTTTGAGACGTCCGAAGCCAAATATTTAAATTAGCAGCATTTCCAAGCGATATTATAAAAAAATGTGGATCGTTTTCGAAATAGTTTTAGCATGTTTTTGGTACAAAAATAAACTGAAGATTCTCTAATATCCATCTGGTTATTTCTTTTCATTTAATGCGCATATTTTTGAGCTTCATTAAAAGGGGGAAACTTTTTCTAATTCGATCTGAAGCAAAATATAATGCTGAGAGGTATAAACAGCCGGGAAATAAAAAAGCGTGTAAATAAACCCTTTGAGACTGGAACTACTCGGAGTCCATAGAGGACTTATTTGACGTATTGCAAGGGGGATGGAAAACGTTCTACCATAACGAGGGGTACGGGGACGAATGCGCCGATAATTTTCCCACCGCATTCGCGGCCAGAATCGATTTTAGCGTTTTATTTTCCCGGAGTTCACAGAACGTCGGTAACCGCTTTAAAGAGGCACCCAGAAGTGGGCAACTCTAAGAGGCCCAGAGGGGACTAAAACCGACTGTAAAGTATGCATCGAGCCGCCCTCCCTTTTCTCTACTTCGCCGTCGTCGTCGTCGTCTCCTCCGCCTACCCAAAACCCACCCGACGATTCCCCCCTTTTGCAGCCATCGCCGGAGGGAACCAGGAGAACGATACGGGGAAACAATTTCTCAATTTCGCGATGGGGATATTGAAATTTTCCACTGTGGGGCAAAAAGTTGGATCGCCGAGTGTTTGCGTGAAAGAAAAAAAAGAATTGGGAATAAGAATAAGAATAAAAATAAGTTCTGATGTCGTTCCACGTGTCTTTTTTCTCTTATTTTTTTTATTATGAAAAATAGCTTTTATTCCTTTTCCTTTTTGGGATAAAACATAAATTTCAACTTTTAAATCAAGCCATTTTACTTTTTGAGTTATAATAATAATAATCTTTATTATCCCAACGGATCCAATAGAGAGTTAATGTTACGATAAACATATAATTGATTCCAACAAGCTAAGATTCCCAATAATTGAACCAAGACTTCCAACCAGCATACCCGACATCACATCCCCACAAACTCAGCAGACAGCACTCTTCTTTGATCCTCAAGACTCTGGAGGCCATAACGTAGTAGATATACATACTTCACTTTCTCCTTTAGGTGGATAATAACTGGGGCACGGAACTTTTGTAACAAAACGATACGATTTCCCCCCTCCACTTGTTGTGGCCACTCAGTGACGTCTTTAAAAAACAAGTCCAGAAAACTAGCCACTGAGAACAAGTGGAGGGGGAAAATAGTATCGTTTTGTTACAAAATTTCCGTGGCCTAATAATAACCAAAATCGGGTAGTGGATAACCCTAACGATTTTTTTCTGAACTTTCTCGATGGTGGTAATGTGCGTCAAATAAGATGGGGTCCACACAACGTAGCAATATTCAAGTTTGCTATGCATGTTGTTTTTAAATCAGTAAATTTCAAATTATTTCTTGTGATAAACCCAAGCGTTCTAAGGGTACCAGCCGATGTTCTGTCGATATCTTCATTAAAGGACAAACCACCATCAAACCATACTCTAAGAATTTCACTATTGAAATACGTGACAGGTGATCCACTCCAAGCATGTAATCAGAAAGTGTGATGTTACGTTTCTGACTACATGTCATTACCTGGCATTTGGAAGAATTTAGGGTTAATTTGTTCTCAAAACACCACAAATAAAGTCTGTCTAAATGTCATCTAAATGGAGTAATTCACAATGCTATTCACAACCAACAGTTCTAAACAGTTTCAGGCCGTCTGCGTATAGGAGTGAATTCATATTGAAAATCGAGGGTAAATGAATTATATAGATGTTGAACAACAAAAGGCCTGGCATGGATCCCTAGTACGCCACTAGTAACATGTATTTGCCATCACTTCATACCACTTAACCCAACATATTGTCTGCGATCGGATACATATGATACCAGAAGTCGTGTGAAAAAGTAATCACATCCCAACCTCTCCGACTTTTCAACCAACCAACCAACAAACCATGGTCCAAGCAATCATAAGTTCGTGAAAAGTCAGTATATATCACATCCACCTGCCCTGGACAATCTAGTGCATTCGATACGTACTGAGTAAAGCTGAGTAGGTTGGTGGCTGTGGATTTGCCTTTGCAAAACCCATGTTGTTGGTCAGATATACGGGTCTTTGTGAAAAATTCGATTTTGTGTATCACAGTATTTATAATCGCTATGGGCCGATAGTTTGTTACGCAAAATTTATCATCTCTCTCAGGGCAAACTCTGCTCAACTTGCAGATCTTCGGGAACTCGGCATTCTTGATTATTAAATTGAAAATATGCTGCAGAGGCTGTAATAATGCAAAACCACAGTCTTTAACTATACAGGAACCAAATGTAACTGATGACAATTAATACAAACATGGACCAAAAACTGTCAAAATTCAATAGCTTTCTGATACAAAAACCTGTATTTCGTGCATGTTTTAATAAATTTTCCAATATGAGGCAAACTACAATAAATAGGTATAGAAATGTTTACAGATAATTTGTAGAGAATTAAATTCCCTTTCAGATAGGCTAAAAAAATATGGGGCGTTCCATTTAAAATTTTCGACTTTCACGCCATTGAATATGGAGAATGTGTAATTCAATTTTTGACCAACCTGTATAAGATACTCCGATACAACAAATGACAATCTATTTGACAGCATCTGAAGAGTAATTGTGCCTTTTATATAACTTTTATCAAATTCAACCTTTTTTTTACATACAATTAAACGGTGTAATAAAAATTATAGCATGCTATTTAAAATAACGAAGTTGTGGTTTACTTCCGGTAGACCGGAAGTGGCGGCCATCTTGAAAATATTTTAGATCGAAAGTTCCGAATGAACAACCCATGCTACCACAATTTCAAATCTCTACGAATAGTGGAACCTGAAAAAGTTCTAACGAACCAGTTACGTGAGACACCTGTATATGTAGGGATACCATCTGGACCTGTCATAGTTTTTGCCTTAAATTTTTTAAAAGCTTCCACAATTTCATCATGACTCACCTCAGAGATGTCGAAAGAGACACCATCCCAGTCATTGCCAACATGGGCAATATTAACATTGACATCTAGAGCCTGAACATATGTACCTTCAAAATGATAGGCGAACATAATATATCAACTACAGTCAGTCGGTAGATCAGAAAAAATTTCACCATCGCGTTTGAGAATATTTGGTGAGACAGCACTGTTTCTGGTCACATTAACAAATCTCCAAAAACTCTTCGGATCATTCTTCATGTTCTGTTCCAAAGACCTTAAGATTAGTCGAGAACCTTAGAGGATATTTAGACTTCATGTGTTTTCCGATGATTTTTGGTACATACATGTCCAGGACATTATACAGGTGTCCGGAAATGACGTGTACAACGCAAGACCACAAGTACCTCGACTAAAAATACGATGATTTGGCTCAACTTATCTATATACAAAATTGCTTAGTTTAGCCGCTAGATGGCTTTAAAAATATCATCAAATTCTTATTAAATTTTATTCATTTTTTGGTCATGTGTTGGTATCAGTAGACTACAGCTATTTGTGGAATAAACTTTAATTTCGAAAATTATAGGGTGTTTAAAAACTTTGTCACAATAAATTATGCATCCATATCATTCTAAGCCCCTTTACAAACATTCTACCATTTCTTCTGAATAGTTACTTTAATTTATAAACTATTTTCTCTCTTACCGAATTTTAGTTGGGTGAACGGTTTAGCCACAAAGAAATATTTTCTAAATCTCCACAAGCGCAAATTGTAAATTGCGTTTTATCTTTGATTCATCATGAATTTTTAAAGCCCTCTAGCGACTAAACTAAATTTTGTATATAGATAAGTTGAGCTAAATCATCATATTTTTGGTCAAGGTACTTATGATCTTCCGTTGTACAAGTCATTTCCGGATATCCTGTGTAATGTTGTATAGAAAACATCACAGGATACTTCAACTGATGCCAAAGACAGCAGATAATTCTAGTCAATACTCAAAACTGCATTGTATAAGTCGGGCAGGTTAGCTCTTTTAAAGCAATACTGGGAACTGAGGTGCAGATATATTTAGAGTTTCCAACAATGCTGGATGATAATTGTCTTCGTGAACCAAAGCAAAATCGGAGTGTATCGCGTTAAGATTTATGTGTGAAGAAACCAGCATCAGATCAAGTGTTCCATCTATGATATTACCCACGTTATTCAATTGTACAAGATTGTTGAAACTGAGAAAGTTAGGAAGGGTAGCAGCTCGTTCATCGTTCATGACAGCAAGTGATGGAATATTAAAATCGCCCAGGATCGAAGTATCCAATGACATATCTAGTGATGATTCAATATAATCAAAAGTATGACTTCAAAAAAATTTTTACATATAAAACAGAATCTCAGAATGTTATTAAGGCTTAGACTGTTACATGTCTCAAATACAATAGCAAATTTTTGACATCAATGACATTAGAAGTAAATAATCCAAAGTTATCACAACATCATCAGTCTACTTCAAACGGTATATCTTCTCCTAATAATAGTTAATCCTTTCCAAGCAGTTTGTAGGCTGTTGCGAGCAATATCTAACGTTCCGTAAGAAGTATCTGTCTTCTGCCATTAGGATTTAGTCTTCTGTCAGCAGTTTTTAGACTATTTCGAGCAGTATATGTACTTCTAAAGTTAAAATGTTTCTATTCTGCCAACAATATTTAATTTTCTGCAAGCAGTTTCTAACCTATTTTAAGCAGTATATAGTTCTCTCCAAGCAATTTAAATCCTTTCAGAATTAGATTACTTTATAAAAAGTTTTAATTTATATAAACTATACATTTCCCCAAGCGTAGCAGTCGGAATATAGCAAATAACAAAATTCAGACCATATTTTGACTTTTTAATTTCAATTTTTGTAGCTACCAAATCAATTAATTCGACTGAGCAAGAGGTCAACGCAACTTTTGAGACAGGAATATCATCAGAGTCAATGGCCAAGAATTCTCGCCACCTCTACGGTGAGGTCGATCGTATCTCGGATGTACGAGTATTCTGGTAGTTACAATAGAGATGAGTAGGTAAAAATGCCAAGCGCAAGTGATATTGATAAATGTTATGAAATTTATAACTAACAATAAGATCAAAATGAAAAACTAAAAGTTATCGTGTAAGAAACTCATACATGGTGTTGAATTCAAAACCGTCGGATTTAAGAGACCGTATTTCATCTATGAATGCCACAACGGCCTTGTGCTTTCCCCATCCGTATAACTTCTCGTTAATAGTGGCTCGCGTGTGCAATTACTCGTGCATTTACGGGCTTATCTGACGCTTTTTGCAAATTATGCAAGGCATTAAAAGGGGGACCCGGGCCGGGCCGTACTTTCTAAAGACATTTATCACTACTTGCCTGTTTTCGGCCGAACTACTTTTACTTACGGTTATAGTCGCGCGTCCGCTATATTTGGAAGAGCATTCCTAATTTTTTTATTTTCAATCTTAATGTAGTACTTTACGCGAATTGAACGAGTAATGTACACCATTGTAGATGAAATGCCAATACGGAAGAATTCGTGCTGGCATTTTGACATTTAAAACTGTATGGTGAACGTATAAAGCTAGCACCTAACCTTTTCAACCTTATTTGAATAATTGCCCACAAAGAAATTGAAATAAAACCCGTTGGGTTTTTGCCACTTTTGGAATTAATTAAGCGGAAGCCGGTTCTATTTAAGACGAGAACTTATGGTGGGATTAAGGATGAGGGAATTCACCCCATCTGAGTCACCTATCCCTAGCATTTATTACAAAACTATGTGGTACAGTAGCGAAACGCACCCGGCACCCTACATTTCCCATTGTGTTTCAAACGTCCTGTATGTCATTAAGCATATGCCTGGCTGGGGACCGAATGCGTGAAATCAAGGATTACCCTTTGGGAATCCACGTTATATAACGTTCCTCTGCTATTCAATCGAATGACTCATCAACTAAATTGAACATTTTAAGTACATAATTTGGCAGAACTTCAAATGGTGATGTTGAAATTAGTCAAAACAAAACGTCTAAAGAGGCTAAACAGGCGGTTGTTCGTGTCACGCTTGAACGTAAATCTTAATTTGCAATGACAGCACGAGCGAAAACATTTATTTCGGACGACGATCCCTACCCGAACGCGGGAAGACACAATGGTTCAGATTGTGTATAGAAACGCGTCTTGGCAGGTCTCAATGCCTCATTGTTGAGGCGTCGAAGGAGCTCCGGAACGTATTTTTCCACGCTACTGTCATCGCCAATTGAGAGGTCATTGTTGGTGCAGGCGTGTTTGCCTAATCAACCGAGTTTAGACTTTAAGGTGACACCTCAAAGAGATTTATTACTCCAATCTATTCGTATTTAAAAACTAAATAAATAAAAATGGAGATTATTGAATTAGGATACCAAGATTTAAAATCGTTTATATTTTATGTTATAAGTTAGCTATTTTCACCCCGAAAACCGACGTCTATATTTTTCAAACAATTCGAACTCGTAGAACGGGATATCGCTGGGGCATAGGGCTGTAATATCCGCGGTCGTAAAATTCCCTCGGCGAAAAAAACGGCAACGAACGCTACTGTGGTTAGTCGTAAATAGAATAATAAAGGGAACTATAAAACGCGGGCGACTTTCGTGCTGCACGGTCGGCATAAAAGAGATTCATCGGTGGCAAAAAAAACGGGATCGTGTGGGTTATAGGAGTAATGCCCCAAGTTTTGTTGCAACAAAAAAAATTATTTTATATAAATCCAAATTTTTTGCTTGAAGAGAACTATATACTACTTAGAATAGTCTAGAAACTGCTAGCAAAAGACTTAAAACTGATTGCAGAAGTAGACACTGCCTATGCAGGGCTAAATATTGCTTGCAAAAGATTAAATATTGTTGTCAGAAGACTAAACACTATATGCAGATGACTAAAAACTGATTTCAGAAGATAGACACTACCTATAGAAGGCTATATATTGCTTGAAACAGTCTGGAAACTGTTTGCAGAAAATTAAATATTGTTGGCAGAAGATAAATATTAATGTTAGGGAAAACTATATACAATGTGTTGTCTATCTATACCTTTATGTACATCCGCTAGATGTCGTTAGTTGTAAGAACATTTTGTAGAAAACTTTAAGTGAGTTGATAGTTCGCTGACTTAAAATTATAGGGTTCTATGTTACGCTTGGACTTTTTTGAGAAAATTGTATTTAAAGTTTTGGGTGTATAATGCTGATACAGTTATGTACTAAGTGCCTTTCTGATGTTCTGTTATTGTTTGAACTCTGGTCATTAGAAATAAAAGCTGCACAAAGTTAAATTTCTCTCTTTACATTTTTTTTTATTAATTTTGAAAAAAAAACATAGGACTTTGTTATAGTACTTTTTATTTCGATTAATTTTGAGAGGTTACATAGAACTTATTATAAAGCAAAATAACTAAATAAACCACGCGAAAAAGAGGTCCAAAAGTTTATTTATCATATTTTAATTAGTCACTGATACTAATAATAGAAAAAAAGCTAATCACATATATTGCTATAATAAGTAGGTGCGTAGGTAGGTAAGCGTAAATATTTTTAATTTTATTTTCGCTTTCCTGTAGTTCTCTTTACATTACGTTTTATTTCTTTTTGAACTCTGCTTGTTCTTAGGCTTTTACAGGACTTTTTTGCTGTTCAGGTGGTCTGCTTATTTTCTTTTTCTTTTAATAGCTTCTTTTTCGAAGCTACTCGTTTCTTATTTTTCTTTTTTGGTAAGTTTGGAATAGCTGCGTAGAAATAATCTCTGTCACATTTTGGCATAAATGGTAGCATGCTGCTTATGGCGTCTCTTTTAGTTGCAGGAAACTCAATTTTGCAATTTACAGGTTTAGGATATTTGAAAATTTAAATTATCAGTACCCCTGGTTTTTCGTTTTAAGTTAACTGTAATAAATTCGGCGTCCTGTAAAGTTTTATATTTAACAAATAAGGCATTTTTATCAATTTCCAGAACTGATATTTTGGCACATCACTATAACTATATATTCCGGATACAGTTTTATAGTCCATAAAGTCACAGCGTCTCATCTGATACAGCAGATCGCAATGAAAAATGATTTTCCGCAACATAGAATACATAAACTGATAAACAAAATACAACACAAAACCAATTTATATAATATCACTACTCTAACCAATGACAAAAAAGTGAACGATACAACATATAGATCAATATCATTTCCTGGAAAAATTTCCCACAAAATTAAAAACGTATTTAAACAATACGATATATGTTTATCTTTTAAAACAAAAAATACTCTAAGAAATATTCTAATAAATAACAAAGACCAAACAAATCATTTGCAGAAAAGCGGTATATATCAGTTAGATTGTAACACTTGCGGAGCAATCTATATAGGAGAGACAGGAAGAGATCTTAGTCAACGGATTCGAGAACACAAAACAAAAGAGAACTCAAATTTTGGAAGACACCTAATGTTCCAAAACCATGATTTCGACGAAGACAAAAATAGTAAAATTTTACACCGACTAGATAAGGGNACAATAGATCCGACCAGTAACAGAAAAATGGGCTGTCAAATTATAGACAGACATTTTACTTTTATAGTAAAACGATGACACTTCTGCCTTGGGAACCGTTAGAACATTCTGCAGGTCAAAAGTGAGAACTGGTTTATTTTTGTCATTTCTATCAAGGTTTCTATCTTTTCTTGCTGCATTTTTTAATCTTATATGATTTAAATATTCTTCATTCTGGTTTACCTCTTTTCCTTCTGCTGTTTCCAACTTGTTTAACTCACAAACATCACACCGGTCCTTTTTGGGTTTTTGAAAATAAATATTAAAATTATTACAAAATATGTATCGGTATTGAGAAAGTTTAACACAAGGTAAGTTCTTTTCATGCATTTTTTCAATATATAATTCGTACATTTTTACTACTGAAAGATCTGATTCAAGATACTCTCTCTTAGTATCGGCCCGACAATAATGTGATTCTACGCGTGGAAAAGATTTTATGTGATCCATTACTGCAGACTTTATTTCTGTCGGTATTTTCTTTTTAATATGGCATCCTTGCCTAATAGGCTGTGGCATATTAGAATACGAGGTTCTGTTGTTCATAGCATTGTATATGGTTTTTTGACTCAAATCTAGAGTTCCAAGAAAGTATTTTTTGCAAATTTGTATTTTTCGTTCGTTTACGGTGAAAAAGAAACGATACGTCTTTGCCTTACGTGAGTTTTTGTCGTTTTTTCCCTTTCTTCGTCTGTCTGGTTCATGTTGTTCACAATTAGCTACAATAAACGTGTTTTTAGCTAACTTGTTTAAGGTATAAAAACTTTTAAATACATCTGCACGTTCTTCTTCAGATATTTTAGTGCTACACTTAAATCGGCAAGTGGAACAATCTTTTAAATTTTTAATTGATTTGGCCGGCACCACTTTTTTTCTTGCAGAAACATATTCTTCTCCTTGTTCTCTCTTCGATTTTCTTATGTTGGCTTGCCATGTAGCTGGATTTCTTTGTTTCTTTCGAGTAAGTTTCTTTGCTTCTTTTTTCTTGTCGTTAATTTGGTCTAAAATTATATCGTAGTATATTTTTCATTCACCATAATTTAAGATTTGTTTTTACCTTGTACGTTTGCGTTTTCAATAGCGTCCACTTCTGCTTGTCGTTCAGGTCCTACTTTTGTCTCTTCTCTACGTTCAGTTTCCGCCTGTCCTTCCTTAATTCTTAAAAAATTGAATGCCTTTTTACGACAATTTCTCTGAGTAAAACTATTTTCATTATCGCTAAAAATTAAATAAGTAATAAAATAAAATTATTAACTATACAAGAAATATTATTTCATAACCTCACTTTTATTTACATACCTGCTATCATTATCAATTGGTGGATAATACTCCTTATCTTTATCTGAATCATATCCGAATTCATCAAACGGATCTTGATCTTCCTCAGAATCACTCATTTCGCTATAAAACTCGCCTTTAAGCTCGACTTTAAGTTAAATTAACAAAAGAGTAGACGTTTAAACGGCGTGTTTACTAACATACTAAGCCGGCCAGCAAGGTTCTATGGTTTTAAAGTTTGAGTATAGTTTCATATTATAGGAGAAAACACAAAGTCCTATGTAGCACATAGAACCATTTATTTCATTTGATAAAGAATATTATTTTGATATAAGTTCTATGTTACACATACAACTTAGTGTTAGCAGTAAAAAATTTTCAGCACGTAGAACTTTATATTTTCATCCATAGAACCGTTATTACATTTCAGATGCTCAAGCCGCTCGAATTAAAAGGTTCTATGTAACACATACAACTTTGTGGTGTGAATAAGTCCAATAGTGTCAAAAATGTAACATAGAACCCTATAATTTTAAGCCAGCGACATGGCATCCGAAACGTCAAACCTTTTCTTAAAAGACGCACGGCAAAAGCTAAAAGTTTCTAGTGTTAGTTCTAGTTTTAATTCTAATTTTAGTTCAACATAAAACTCCTTGTACCAATCCATTTGTTTAGATTTATTAATTTGTTGCAAAAGTAAAATATTAGTTCTGTCAGTTGAATGAATTTCTTTATTTAATGTTTATAAAAATTAAATTATTCCTTAAATCTTGTCTCTAAGCATCTTCCAGTTTGTCCCACGTAAAACTTTTCACAATCTCTACACTTAATTTTGTATATTCCACTTTTTTCAAAAGAAAATAATGTATTTCAAATAATTCCAATGAAGATACAATTAGAAATTCAAATTAAATAAAAGAATGATTTAAAATCACCCACCATAAGCGATATATACCGTGTTATCAGCACCGAATTTGAACGATAAGAGGGAAAAGAGTGATCTCCCAACGACGTTTTATTCGCGTTAACACGCAGTAATAATATACAGAAACATTAATTTAAATTTAATGTAAATAGGGTTGCGGATCGAATATTCCACCCACTAAAAATTGTAAATTTTTAAAATATAATAAACAAAAGTGAAAGTGAATTAAAAGTTATGTGTAAGCCAAAAAAGAAGTAAACAAAAGAAAAAAAAATTAACATAATTAATATCAATTAACGGTTATGGTTACAAATAAAAATTTAAGTTGGTAATGGGCAAATTTTTACAATTGGACGCGTCAACAATCCGTTAAACGTCTTAACAGTAACGACTCGAACGAATAAAAACGACGCCGTCGAGGCCCGTATGAATTTCTTGAATTCTACCAATATCCCATTGTAACGGAGGACGTTGTTCGTTCTTAATAATCACCATATCCCCGACGGATGGTTGTGAGGTAACAGTATTCCATTTCGTTCTCTGTTGAAGCGTGAATAAATGTTCTGATCTCCATCTTTTCCAGAAATCTTGTACTGCTCGCTGTAATAATTTCCATCCGTCTAGTCAGTTCATGGGAGTCTGAGTAATATCAGGATCGAAAACAGACTGATTAATGGGCTCTAAACACAAAAAATGAACTGGCGTTAAAGGGTTTAAATCGTTAGGGTCCTGTGAAACAGGAGTTAACGGCCTTGAATTCAGTATTGCCTCCACCTGAATGAGTATTGTATACACTTCTTCAAACGTCAAACATTGTTCACCAATTAAGTTTGGTATATGAGTTTTAACTGCTTTAACTCCAGCTTCGGCTAAGCCGTTAAAGTGTGGAGACCCAGGTGGATGGAACTTCCATAATAAACCCAACCCAAGCGCTCTCCCGTGGCTTCTGCGAACTCTCTTATTTTATTAGCTGTGCCTACAAAATTTGTTCCTTGAACAGACAATATCATCGAGCATCGTCCTTGTCGTGAAATGAACCGTCCCAATGCTGCTATTGCTTTGGTGGAAGCACAAACTAAAACACAGATATATGATTTCACAGACTGGAGCCTCGACAACGGACTTATGGTGGTGTAAATAGGGCCAGCGAAGTCCACGGCAGCTGTTGAGAATGCTTTCACCTCGGAAAGTCGACAGGCAGGAAGATTTGATCTCTCGATCAAGAAATAATGCAAGTTTTCTAAACTGTTTAGGAGGTGCCTTATTTTCTTGTATTGAAGTAAAAAGAAATTGAAATTCCTGATGTTGAACATGACTGATAAGAGTATATAAGGCCTTTTGGATTTTAAAAGGAGACAATTAATGTGATAAAATGCGTTTTCGTTTTTGACATATGGTAATGAAACGTTGACTATATGCAATTATACCTTTAATCTTTGACAGAGAAGAAAAGATCATCAAATATGTGAGTTTTAGTTTCGACAATTAACTAGAATAGGTCTTTGTTCAGTAATTGTATCTTGAGTCTCGGATGACTACCAAGCCACGAAGGACCTCTCCACCAGATAACACAAGAGATTACTTGATTTGGAAAGAGACCACGAGACCCAGGATTAGCTGGGTTGTCAGATGACGGAACATACCTCCAGCGATCGGAAGGCAAGATTTCTTGAATAAAATTAACACGGTTGGCAACAAATGTTTTCCATCTTGTAGGGATAGATGAAATCCATGCCCTAATTACTTGTGAATCCCGCCAAGCAGTAATAGAATCTAAATCAATTACGGATGATAAAATGGTTCGAAGAGTTTCAACCATATTGGTTAGTAAAACTGCTCCATAAAGGCGAGGAATCGATAGAGACTTTAGTGGGGCAACTCGTGATTTGGCACATAGAAATGACACGGTTATTGTTCCATCAGAATTTTGGCAGCGTAAATACGCGACTGTACAATATCCTATTTGGGAGACATCGCAAAACACATGAAGCTGAGCATTAGTAACATTATGAGAAATAATTACGCGTGATAAGCGTAATTTGGATAATGACTGAAGGCTATTTTTAAATGTTGTCCAATCTTTTGATATATTAGTGCGAGGAGTTTCATTCTATCCACATTTTAATTGCCACAATTTTTGAATTAGGTGTTTTGCCTTTAAGGTACAGGGAGTAAGAAAACCCAACGCGTCGTAGATTCTAGCAATATCAGACAGGATGGATCGTTTAGTGCAAAGGGAGTCTACGAATATAGGAATATCGGAAATCATCCATTTCAGGATCCCATTGCAACCCCAAAACTTTGACGTAGCATATCTCTTCATAATCCCTAGAAATAGGTACTTGCTTATCACTCTCGGAAACGGCCTAAAGAATTTCAGTACAATTACTGGCCCATTTTCGAAGTTCGAAACGACCTTCATTTAATAAATCAATTAGTTCTTGTTGTAGCTCAAGAACTTCATGTTTTGACTGTGCTCCAGTTATAATGTCATCCACGTAAACGTGATTTTGTAAAGCCTTTGACGCTTTTGGGTATTTGAATGCATACATTTTTGAAAGCTCTTGAATCGTCCGTAAGGCCAGAAATGGAGAAGGTGATACACCGTACCTGACAGTGTGAGTATATATTGAGTACATATTCTTGAACTTAATCGTTTGGCGAAAATCGCCATAAGATGTGTTGGAAGTCTTTATCAGCTGGTGAGATGAGAATCTGTCGATACATCTGTTTGACATCGCATACAAAAGTATATCGAAGGCATCGGAATGTTATAAGTATTTTTGTTACTCCTGTTGTAGTCTTGGTCCCACAATTAGAGTGTCATTGAGAGATCTTTTATTGGAAGTGACAGCTGACGCATCAGAAACAACTCGTTGTTTGGTGGATGATCCAGCAGAACGAAAACAGGTCACAGAATGATGTGGTATATAATAGACAGGGTTTATAGAATTGTTAAGAGGAGCTGCTAAGGTCATGTGTCCTGAATTCAAATAATCAAGCATAAAATCCACATATTCTTTACGTAATAATACGTTTTTAATAATATAAGTAAACGATTTTCCAAATGGATGAAACGTTTTAGCAACCCAATCCAGCTTCCCAGATTTCTTGCAATATAATTTTTGCACGAATAATTACAGGACTCAATAAACCAAGAGGGTCGAAAATTTGAGGGATTTGAGAAAGAATATTTCTTTTAGTTAACCGACCAGGTGAGATTTTTCGAATTTTATATTTAAAATAATCTTCAATAGGATACCATAATAAACCTAGAGTGTGTTTGTTTTCGTTCTTTAATAGATTAAGAACCTCCGCAGGAGTCGCATTTACAACGCAAATACTGTACAAAATTTTTGGATCGTTCGAAATCCATTTGTGCAACTCAAATCCTCCGCTGTTGAAAACCGTTTTGACGCTTTCTGCAATGCGAATTACTTCAACGTAAAAATGGGAACTAATGACATCCGCAACGATTGGGTCTGAATATTCCAAACCCAATTGCTTGAGACACCGAGTTGCCAAGTAACTTGCTGAAGCCGTTCCGTAAGTTACGGTTAAAAGTTCGTACGCGTTAATGGGTAATTCAGCAAAGCGCTCTCACCAGGATGGACGACGTTGTGGAAAAGGATTTGACACGCCGCATCAGTGACTGGATATTAATAATAATAATAATGCCATTATTTCCCACCTATAATAATATACAACAACATAATATATCGCAATTTCACTAGACGAACTAATACTAAACAAGTGGGAAATCCCAAGGTGCAGTTCAACCGCTGAATGCCACTGACATGCAGCGGATACCATTTTTATTTCGATTTTTGTTTTATATCCGGCTCGAAGGACAGTAGTGAATTCATGTGGTGCCATCTGGTGGTGTGTAGTTAAACTAAAAAAAAGGGGGGGGTTGCCTGATGATCGATAAATGGCGCAACTTAAAATTTACCTGATGATCGATAGATGGCGCTGTCATATTTTTAAGTTGGACCGGAAATTGCTCCCTCTGTGACGTCACGCACCAATATCATCCCGGGAAATTTGAAATTCGCAGGAACTTAGGAATATTCCGGAAATAATAATAAAACAATTTAATTCCCCCCAATCAAGCCAATATATTGAAAAGTATTACAAAACATTTTTACAATAAAAATTATATAATATTAAGAAAATGATAGTAAAAACCTTAATGTTATAATACTTTTTTTTTTAATTCAATTATATTGACAGTTGAATAAATATAATTAAAAAATAAGAAAAATGATGTACATAAAAATAAAGGCGTGCCTCACAACGCTTGAATGCGCACGCGCAGGAACTTCGGAATATTCCGGAAATAATAATAACACAATTTAATTTCCCCAATCAACCCAATAAAAGTATTAATAAACATTTTTATAATTAACATTACATAATAGTAAAAAAAAATAATAAAAATTTCGAAACTGTACATGAAAACGTTGTTGCAAGTTATTTACTTAAAATGAAATCTAATGCTGTCGGGGATGATGGTATTTCGTTGTCAATGCTCTTGTACTGCTGTCCTTTTATACTCCCACATTTGACGCATATAGTTAATTACTGTTTGGAGAAATGTGTTTTTCCTTCCTGTTGGAAGACCGCTCTGGTAACTCCATTACCAAAAATTTGTAATCCCCAAGAGTACAAGGATTTACGACCTATTAGCATTCTCCCGGTTCTCGCAAAGGTTGTGGAGAAAGTTATGGACTGGCAAATTAGAACTTTTATTGACGGCTATAATATCCTACCTCCAAATCAGTCTGGATTTCGTAAACATTATGGTTGTGAAACAGCGTTAATGCATATTACCGACGACATTCTCCGGGCGATTGATGAAAACGATATGACTGCATTAGTTTTGTTGGATTACTCAAAAGCTTTCGATACTGTAAACCATTCCTTGTTAAGTTCTGTCTTAAATTTTGTTGGGTTTAGCGCTAATGCTATATCATTGGTCTCCAATTACTTGTGCAATAGATACCAAAAAGTTAAGATAAACAACTCTATATCTGAGCCTCGGAGGGTGTCGGCGGGTGTGCCGCAGGGTTCTATATTGGGGCCACTTTTGTTTTCGTTATATACATCCAACTTTTCAAATAGTTTGAAACACTGTAGCTGTCATTTTTACGCAGATGACACCCAACTATATCTGAGATTTGCTCCCAGTGATGTGTCTCTGGCTGAAACTATTTTAACACGGGAAATTAGGAACTTAGTGGAAATTTCGTCTGGACATAATTTGAAGGTGAATGGTGCCAAGTCGGCATTGATGCTTTTTGGTAGGCGGGGTTTGCGAGAAGAACATTCTACTCATTTTAGTATAGAAGTTGATGACCAGCGAATTAATGTAGGATGCTGTTTTCGTAATTTGGGATTGTATCAGGATTCAGATATTAGATTTAAAACACATATTACACAGAAAACCAATAAATCATATGCAACGTTGAAATTAATTTATGGCATTAGGCACACAGTATCTAAAGCTACACTGTTAAAACTGTGCGATACCCTTGTACTTAGTAATTTCACCTTTTGTGATAAGGTTTTTGGTACCTGTTTGGCTAGCACTTCAGTAAGTCGTGTACAGCGGGTACAGAATGCTTGCCTCAGGCTTGTATACGGTTTAAAACGGTATGATCATGTGTCTCATAAATTAATAGATGCTGGTTGGTTGAATATGTCCAACAGAAGAAAGTTGCATTTATTATCATTCTACCATAAACTTCTCATGTTGAAGAAGCCCCCGTATCTATACAACAAAATATCATTCAGGACAGATGTTCATAATATCAATATTAGAAATAGAGGTATTATTACACCTCCTAAACACGAGACCTCGTTATTTGAACGATCCTTCACTTATTGCCTTCCTAAATATTATAATCCGCTGCCAGGCTCTTTGAAGTCTCTAAATTTGAATGCGTTTAAGAAGAAACTGCGACAAATGTTAATGGATGAACAATCTGGCGTATAGTTGCTGAGTTTCGCATGCATATGTATTGCAATTAATATATGTTCCTTTGTTTTTTTTTTATTTTTTTATTTTTGATTTGTTTAATATTGTTAATTTCGTAAACATTGTTTTTTTTTTTTTTTTTTGTTTTAATTTTAATTTTTCTTTTGTTCTATTTTATTAATACTTAATTTTTTTTTTGTTTGTTTGTAGGGTTGAGTGGTAGAGAGGAACTTGATTCCTAACTCCGCCCTACGTATTGCTTTTGTATAATTATTGTCATTATTTTTTTTTTATTAATAAAGCCAAGTTATTATTATTATTATTAAAACCCTAATGTTATGATACTTTTTTTTACAAATTCAATTATATGAATGGGCTTCGGTTATCAATATCCTTAGTACCTTTATACACGATACATTGATCTTGTAACTCCAAAATTTCTTGATCGGTAATATCCTTAGCGAGCCGGATAGGTAAAAACACGTTGAGAAGAGCTAGCTTCTAATTCCACCACAACGGAACCATGCGCAGCTCGTAAGACGTTTTGCATGAACAATGGGGTAAGGGGTAAATCCAACTCAAGTTCGAATACATTTTTCTTTGGTTTAAACTCACTGAGATGACTACGAAACATTGTGCTGTTTACGTTTGACGCGTTGGGTTTATAAAGTTAAACTGAACAACCGCAAACAAAAAAGACTCAAACCAAAGTATTTTGATATTGTTAAATCACCAAGGCTAAGTAGTAAAGTCCAATGCACCTCGCCGGCGGAAGTGTTAAGTTACACAGTGCGACAATCGACGCGACGCGGCTGCAGTAATGCTGAGCAATAGAATAATTGACCTAAATGAAATACTATATATAATTAATATTAAGGATGTAAAAAATAATACAAATTATAAAATTGTTTTAATACATTTTCATTAACAAAAATGATGTACGTGAAAAATACATTTAAGTAAAAGAAGGAAAAGGTTTCAGCGGCTAATTGAATTTTGTGCGAATTGAACCGATAGCTGCAAGGTGAAATATCAATACTTTAAAGACAATAAACTGACGAGATATTGCTGTTTATGTTCGATGCTGGGTTTATGAAGTTAAACTGAACTATAAATTACCATCTTATAAAAGTTTATAGAAATAGTATGTATTATTGCAAATTAAACAGTTTTTATTAAATCATTGAGGTTAAGTAAAGTTCAATGCACCACGTCATAGGAAGTGTTAAGTTGAACTAGACAATCGACTCAATTCTAATGAAAGAATTATATAATCGGTTTATACAATAAAAAAATTGTTTCATTATGTTTTTATTAACTAATTCTATTTTTTTAAAAATTTTCATGTTACATTGATCATCCTCATCTACTACTACTTTACTACAACTTGAATTGAAGGTGAAATACAAACAACAAAATGATGTGTTTAAGAAATACATTTATTATTATTTAATTTCGAAGTATACATAACTTTTATTATACAATTACATTTTAAAAAATATTTATCCATACAGATGAACAAATTTAAAATGTAAAACACAAATTTTATAAAACAATTAGTTAGCATAAGTATGAACAAGATCCTCAGATTACATATCAGATTTCTTAAAAAAGAAATTTCTAGAAATAACAGGTGTTATTGCCACATAAAATGCGAATTAAGCAGTTTTTATTATTAAATCACCGAGGTTAAGTAAAGTTCATTGCACCTCACCAACACTTTTTTCAATAAAATATTTTAAATTAAAATAATAGTTATTTATGTACCAAGTCGGCAAAGTGATGCTTTATCGAACGAGTCTGAGTTTGCGAGTCGAGCGAGCGAAGTGAGCGAGGCGAGCAAACAGGCGAGTTCGATAAAGACACTTTGCTGACGTGTTGCATACAACATTTTATCGCCAACCGCAAAATTTAACGATATGAAGATATTCTAACTTACCAATATTATTTAGATATAGTAGATTCGGTGTTCATCGTAAATTTTATTAAATAATTAAACTATGTTTAACGATGAGGCAATTTTATTAGTTTTTCAGTGCTACATATGTTTCGGAAATTTCTTTCCTTCTTCAGGCACGACTGAAAATACCATGATATTATCAGATTAATTTAACAAATTAAAGAGAATTAACAAAAGAGTAAAAATAATTAAAGAGCAAAAACTAACATTTAGGGAAACAAAAGGATTAAAAGATATCAAAAGAAATTAAAAGAAATAGCTCACCGTTAGATCTCAGAGGAACTCCTTTTTATAATTAAAATTCATTTCTACTTTCGTCAACATTTAGGTGTATTCCTTTAGGAGTTTAGTTTAATTCATGAACAAATTTGAAAATTTTCGTAAATGAAAAATGTGATAAAAATTATTTATGGCTTGAAGAGCATGTCATAATTTGAAATATTTGTTATTTCTTAATAAATAAAATTCTGAAAAACAAACGAAATGGAGTCAGAGCACGTGTCTTATAGGTAATGTAAAAGTTGACTTACTGGTTATAACGTAAAAAATTTTGAATTAAACTGTAAAAAGAGAAAATGAAAGACTGTATATGTGATTTAGTGAATGTAACTTACTGAATCTATAGAATTTTTATATTTGAAAACTGATAGATCTAATCGTTTTGGCGATAAATATAATTTTTTAAATAAGTTTTTTAACATTACATTTATTTAATATAGTTAATCTATATGAAATTAAACAATTTAAATATAAAAAATATAATGAACCTCCAACATACTAATTACAAAAGGTATTAAAATTGTACAATAAAACTATCAAACTTAATAATTATATACTGAAAATTATACATATATTAACATTATTTAACACGATTTGATCAGAAGTCGATCATTCAAACCGAAACAGGTATCTACTATCAAACAGGTCTGTTTTAATTGATCTATTTTATCCGACCAACCGCGTTGTTCGGTTGAAACACCGATACTTTATTATTGATCCGTTTGAAGATTGCTGAAAAGCGGTTGGATGGATAAAACAGATTTGTTTCCGATCAAATTATACCGTTAGTGGATGGAATTCTTATAGTTACTGTGGTGGTATTAACAATATGAATTTAAAAAAACTTTTATTTCATTCATGTATATCACTCACTTTAAAATTTTATGATAGTGTAAAATCTGTTTCAAATAAATTTGTAAATTAATTTGAGAGTGAAGGGAATTGAATTAACAGACAAAAAAGTTTTTTAATTGAATTTATTATGGGATAACTAAAAGTTAACTTGAATTAATTATGATTGATTTTCATAGCTATAACTAACTTACAGGCGATCGAAAAATAATCGTCACTTCCAGACACTCGGAGGATTTTTAAAAATCCTCCAGTGACTGGTCCTTGAAATACTATCTCACCCCCCTCATGGAGGATGAGGTCTTCTAAATCCTCAATGGTTGTAATCAATATAGCTGCCTACAAATTGATAAGACCGATATATTATTATTAGTAATCATCAAACAATATTATTATTAGTGACTAAAAATCTGAAAGAATAGTGATCATTAAAATATTACTTACATATGCTGAAATTAATGTGTATAGTAGGTAAACTATACCTACTACTTCATGTGATAACTGTTCTGGCATTGTTTACTTCTTTCTGTTTGCTATAAAACTAACTTAAAATGCATGTCTCCTCTTTATATATGTTAGACTAGTGGGATAAAGCGTCGGATTCAATTTATTGCAAGATAAAGGTTTCTAAAAATAATATATATTATTGTCATATAAACTGTAAATTAAACAGTTTTAATTTAATTTAACCCAATTTAAATATATTGAATTTTTTAGAATTTCAAACGATTTTTGGCAACTGTCATCCCATAGAAACTGTATAGACTTCCGGGATAATTTATTCAACGGATATGCGATTTCAGCAAAATTTTCAATGAACCTACGATAATAGTTTACGAATGCTACAAAACGCTTACATTCGTCGGCATTTTTCGGTATTGGGTAATTTTTTATTGCATTTATTTTAGCAAGATCTGGTGAAATTCCGTCTGCAGAAATAATATGACCTAAATATAACATTTTTTTTCTAAAAATTGACATTTGACTGGATTTAATTTTAAATTTACTGTTCTAAGCCTATTGAGTACTTTTATTAAATTTTTGTTATGATTTTGTAAACTATTTCCGAACACTATAAGATCATCCATATAAACAAAACATGAATCATAGTTTAAACCTGACATCGCAATGGTCATAACCCGTGAAAATGAACTAGGGCTAGTTTTTAATCCCATTGGTAGCCTATTCATTTGAAACTGACCTTTGTTGGTAGTGAAAGCTGTACAATTTCGACTGGATGGTTCCAATTCTACTTGGTAATATCCTTGAGAAAGATCTAAATGGGTAAAATATAACGCGCCTGATAAGGAGTCAAAAATGTCAGTGATGTTAGGTAACGGAAATCTGTCATCCTCAATATTTTTATTTAACAACCTATAGTCGATAACAATTCGCCATTGTTTGTTTCCCTGACTATCATTTTTCTTAGGAACTATTAGCAATGGTGAGGACCAACTTGAATCAATTATTCTTCAATTATTCCGTCATTTAATAATTTATTTATTTGAAAGTCAATTCCGGTTTTTTGCGCTTGAGGTACCCGATAAGGTTTGACATAAACTGGATGTGCGTCTTTTTTTAATTTAATAGTTTCTTTAATAATATTCGTAACACTCAAAGGATCATCTTTTAATAAGAAAACATCTGCATACTTAGCACAGATTTTATGAATTGCGACCACCTCTTCTTTGTTTAAATGTTTTACATCAAGTAAATCTAAAAGTTTATTTAGTCTATTTAAATTTATATTAGTGTTTTCAAAATTTAGCAATTCGAATTTTGATAAACATACATTTGAAGGTCTAAAATTTTTAATTTTAACTTCCCTATCGTTAGTATTTAAAATTCTAACTGGGACCTTATTCAAATCTGGTCGAACAATGATTCCTGCAGTGAAGACACCTTCAGATATCTCACTTGGCAAAATCACACAGTCTCCAGAAGAATCTGTCGAGAAATACTTTATAACTTCGCAACGTGGTGGTATAGTTACAAAACTGTCAATTTTAGATTCTAAGTTGATCATAATTTTACAAGAATTAATCCAAAATGAAAATGAAAATTTTTCGTAATCTATGGTTGCACGATATTTTTCAAAAAAATCCGATCCTATGATGCCATTCACACCACAATCAAAATCATTCATAACAACAAATTCATGAGTAATATTATAATTATAAATGTTTAAAGGAATGTTTACTAAACCCATTGACTTTACTGAACCTGCAATTCCTCTTATATCTATTTGTTTAGTGGTATCAATTATTTCATTTCTTTGTAAAAATTTTGAAAAAATTACACGTAATGCACCCGTATCCAAAAGAAATAATAAATCATCTGTACCGTATCTCATTCGCACATAATTCATACCATTCATACTACATATTACTTCATCTGTAGAGTTATTCACGAAAAAACCGTTGTTTGTTTATGTCATTGGCTGTATTTTTATTGGTAACCTCAGGAATTCCCATCGCGTCAGATTCTGCAAAATACGCATGATTTCTACGAAAAGAACCTGAGATTCCTCTATGACCTCGAAAGTTACCGCGACTGCGATATGATCCTCTCTGACTACCACGATCGTTACTTCTAAATTCAGCATAATTACCTCGGTTGTTATTGTGGCTATTGAAATTATTAAATCCGCGATTATTGTTATGAGGAACAAAATTATTATTTCCTCGATTGTTTCGGTTATACCCGTTAAATGGTCTAGAATTCCGAAAATTTGTTCTTCTGATTTGATTACCCCTACCATTCATTTGAAAAACAGTAGATGACGAGGGTATATTTATTTCCTCATCTAATGCAACGTTAATTGCATCTTTTAGGGTTTTACAATTTCGTGCTTTAACACGTTAACTGCCGTGTGCATATATATTATGCACAGCAGTAAAAATACCAGCGCCATGTGCATATATATTATGCACAGCTATTTTGTGCTTGTACGCTGTGTGAATAGTCTGTTTTCACGCTTCCTATGTATTTTAAAGTATAAATGGTTTCGGCCGGCGTACAACTACTTATGTTCCATTTGGTTTTGGGAAATAAAAATACGAAGGAGTTATCAATAAATTCGCGGTAAAATACATTTTAGTGACTTTATATTTTAAACGTAACATAATAAAGATTCCAATACAACGTAGGTAATAGTGTATAACTCAAACAAAATAACAACAAAATTTTTGAATCCCTAAAATGTTTTCGATCATTTTTTTTATTTTCTAATTGCTGTGTGAACTTTGAAAAAACATTTTACACAATAGTGGGGAAGATTTTCACATCCCTGACAAGCAAACGGTACCTGTTTACTGTTATTTATTGCATAACGGCGATCGTGTTCTTTTGAAAGTGTCTGATAGCATTCCTTGCATCTCTTTCTTTTTTCCTGCTCTATAAGTTCGTGTTTTTGATATCTCGTATGTCCAGTAACATCATTTTCATTTTCAAGTTTCATGAGCTGTATACATAAATTCTCTTTGAATTTCGTAAAGGATAATTGTTTGTTGACCTGTTTGAACAACAACCATGCGTTGACTACTGAAGTTCCTGCCAATATTTCCAACGCAATTTTTCGGTACCATTTGACAGTACGACATAGAGAACTCGAATACGCTGTCATTTGATCCGAGATATCTATGTATGACTTAGCAGCATTGTAATCTACAATGGCAGCTGGTTTTATTCGAGCACCAATTCTAGTGTTCACGTGAACTAGTTCGTCGTTATGTTTGGTTGAAAGAAAGAGAATGTCTCTCTTGTCCTTCCATTTCATAACTGATATACAACCTTTTTGTCGGCCAAAGATTTCTCCCTTTGCTAATTTTTTTTCCTCCACTTCTTTTGGGTTATCCCGTCTTTTTTTCCTTAGTGTTCCTACAAGGTGTGTTTGCCTTTCTTGAAGTTTTTTAGCTAAACTAACGCTTGTATACCAGTTATCCGCATATAATGTACGACCAGAATCTAGTACATTGTTCGAGAGACTCATAACAACATTATCAGCAACAGGTTCGTTGTGCTGCTTCTCCAGGCCGGCATAAATTTTTAATTTATAAGTATAACCTCCTTTCAAACATAATTTGAAAACCTTAATTCCAAATTTATGCCTTTTGCCTTTTATATATTGACAAAAGCTTAGCCTTCCACGAAAGGGGATCATACTTTCGTCAATACAAAATTATTTTGAAGCTATCATGACAGACTGATATGATGTATTGACAAAGTCTATCAAAGGTTGTATTTTATACAGTCGGTCTCGCGGTGTACATAATTCATTGTTAAGGTACGTTTTCGTAAGGACAAATCCGGACGACTTGTCGGCCCGACATGTTTGTTGGGCGACAAATTGACAAAATTAACGTGTGTTTACGTAGTTACTTGTCGGCAACCGACATGTCGTGGAAACGATCTGAAAATCGAACTCTGCAGTTAGCATCAAAATGGCAGACGATCAAGTCGAACAAGTAGTGTCAGCTTTCGTGGTGTTGGCAGGAAGTCTTGCAATAAAGTTATCAAAACCACAAAAGAATTCACTTCGAAAACGCAAAAGGTGGTATATTAGAAGCTTTTTAGCGAAAAGACGTTTCGAAGGTGCATACAGAACTTTTTATTTTATTGAAATGACTTGCAACATGGATTCCCAACATAATATATGATCACAACACAAATTAACGACTGTTTACGTAGGGACAAATGAACGGTGACCCGACATGTGCGGTTGATTTTTGTATCCGACACCGACATGTCATTTTACTGTCCCAACAAGAAATGCATTTCGTTTACGTTATAACCGACAAGTCGGCCGACATGTCGGCCGACATGTTGTGTCCTTACGAAAACAAGGCTTTAGAAAAGTGCCACATTCGGAGAAGCATTTCAAACCTAAAAAACATATACAATAAATATAATAAATAGTCATAAATAAAATAACTATCTAGTAAAACACACAGATACAACCAAAGTAACAATAAAAATAAGTAACTCACCGATTTCTCGAAATTACTTTGGAGACACCACTTTTATATAAAATATTTCGACTCCAATACCCGTCCACATAAGTAAGCCTAGAAATACCTGCATTTCCTCTCTGTTAGTAGGTACCCAATCATTTAGACGTGAACTTTTGCCTATTTTTTCCTGCACAATGGCATCTATAATAGTTTGTTCAGCGTAGATGTTGGTTTGCTCTACCATTGTGTCCAAGATTTCACTAGTAATAAGTAATTTATAAAATTCTAATTCAGTTTTATCTAAATAGTCCGCAGCGACCTGAGGGCAAATACCATCACGTTCTGAAAAATTGAAATTGTTGTAATTTCCTGTTATGAGACCCCAGTTATCACTTGGAGTCGCAACATCGTCAAAAGATGAAGTTTCGGAGTCGTATTCGTCACTCTCGCTATCATAGTCTGGATCATCATCGTCAGTAGCGTAGGGATCTTCGTCGCTTGCGTCCCAGTTATCTAAAACTTCGTTCATAAGCGTCTGCAATCGCTGTTGTTTTTTTTCTTCCATATTCCACACCACACTATACCACGAGGACCACTGCAGTTCAACACCACGTGCACGCCGTTTATTACCATTATTACCAACACCGCACGCGTCTGCGCAATTACCTGTGCATACAATGTATGCACACGGCGTAGAACCATCAAGATGTAACTGTACGCCACGTGCATATATTTTATGCACACCTGCAAATACAATAAATAAAAACTTTTTAGAATCTGCATCATTATTAAAGCCTATTTTGTAACATTTGGTGAAGAAAAAAAATTACACAGTCATTTGGCGCCATGGACCTGACCACTAAATATGGCCAGGCAGTTAACGTGTTAAGGATTGTTCTTAATTCATGATTTTTCAACCCGTTACAAAACGAATTTATCGCGAGTTTTTCATTAACAATGCGTAACGAACTTAGTAAATTTTCATCATCACCCGCTTGTGCCAAAGTTAAATCAGTAAGTAACTGTTCAATGTCCCTACCAAAATCATCAACTGTTTTACTCTGTTGCCGGGAATTATGGAGTTGATTGGACGAGTAGTGGCAGATTTTCGAGTTGTAAAATTGTCTCTTATATTTCTTACAAGCGTTTCAACGGTATCATATTTTTCATTTAACCTTACTTTAGCATTGCCAGATAGTCTGGTTTTTAAAACATAATTAATTAAAAGTTTTTTAGATCAAAAGTTTCCCCCATACTTATTTCTAAAGCTTCACTATTTATAGTTAACCTATCATCTAAAATACTCTGAATTTCTAGAACTATATTATCTATCCCTGAACTATAATATCTAATGTCTTCAATTTTATCAACATTTGATGTATCCCTCTTTAATTCTATATTTAATGATTCTAACCTAACTCTAAATTTATTTAATTCATTCAAACGTTTTTGAGTGGATTCTAAATTTTTCCTTCTTTCTTTATTATCCTTTAAAATATTAGTTTTAAATGATTTAATTTCTACCAGCAATAATTGTAATTCTTCTATGATTGTCTTAATATTATGAAGTTTTTTACTCACACTATAAATCACATTTTATTTATCGTCACACCGGGCACTTCCGATATTGAGGGAAAGGAGTTCATAACTTCTCGCAACTTCTCGTCGGATTTTTCTTTCCATATTCCTATTACACTTTTTCCATATGATGTATCCCAATGCACAGATTACTACGAAAACCAGAAATGCCATACCAACTTCCCATAATGTAAAAATTGTTCCAGTAGTTGCTGTAGTTCCACCACTGTTTCCAGCTTGCGATATTATGATTTCTTTCTCTTCCTTAGATTGATTGGTTCCCATAATTACGTTTTCATAAATTTTCGATTTTCTTTCAAACGGCTGGCAGGATCGCCATGTGATAACTTGGTCCCTTTTGGGGTTTCATATAGGGTATTTAATTTTGTTTCATTAAAAACCATAAAATAATTTGCTTAACAACTAACTTTATTGATAGCTAAAATGATACTACTTGCAATATTAATTATTACACTATTCAAACGGTTCACTGTGCGTGCTCATCAATTAGGCAATCGGTCAACGACCAAAAATGCTTACTCCACGAGCCGCACAGTTCATCGTCTTTTACTTAATGCTACTTATGCTATTTTTTATAATTTACACGTATTTCTAATTAATTTCTAATTATAATTTTAGTTATTCCACTACAAGCTTTAATACTTAGAATTTCGTTAAAATACAGAGTGGCTAATTGGCGTTTATTTTGATAACGCCCTTTAAGTGTATTGTAGGCGATTATGTAATTATCATTTGTGGCCGGAAGCCCTTTCAACAAATTAAAAGGCTCACCTTTCAGGGACGTAATTAAATATTGATGTTTTGCCACGGGAGAGAGAGACGAATTATCATGGACCATACTGTTAAATAAATCAAAGAATGTAGGCCAGTTCTTAAGATTGCCATCGAAAATTGGTAATATTGAGGGCTTTGATGGTGTAAAAATGGATATCAGTTTCTTTACGAATTTTATCGTGGGTTTCAAAGTCTTCATCGGTTATCAGACCGATGATTTGATTGTGTAGTAATTTGAATTCTTTGTAGATCTCCTCAGAGTCTTGGGCTCTTTGAAGAAAAATATCACGTTGAAAAGGATCATCGGGAAGATCACGACCAACTATCATCGATTCCGAAAGGCGACTTAGAAGAGTGCTACGACGCAAGGTCAGTTTATCGGGTTTCTTATTATTCGATTGCACCAATCACACACAGAAATCGTGCAATATCATAAAATTTCCTTTGGGCTGCAATTATTTCTTCACCCTCCGGCATTTTACAATACTTCGGTCTTAAATTGGCAATGGCACAACTGACGTCATGCACTACCGTAGATGGCAATTGCACAATCACTCCTGCAAAATCTGTAATGGCCAACAACATGTTGCCTGTTGCATGAAACCTTAACGTCAGCAACAATCGATTTGTAGGAGGTACAGCGTTATTGCTAAAATATTGATGTAAATGTTGGCACATTAAATTATAACAATTTTATTAAATTACTTACGTCATAGATGACGGTTTAATTACTTCCTCTATTTCGTGGAGAAGAAAATGAAAAGTTTCCTTGGAAAGACGGAATCTTTTCACGAATTCCCCATCTGAATGTCTATTGAGATGATTTAATCGTCTTCGTATTATTCTTTCGCTTCTTATAAGAAATAACTAGTTTATTTCCTCATCCCCAACATGAATAAAATTATCAATTTTTTAATATCACTGAACACGTGTACCGTTACAACACTCTACATATTCTGTTTGTGATTTGTGAGGTTAGGTTTCCTCATTTATCTATTAGATATCGACTTAACCCGGACCGAATCCACTGGTTATGGTTAAAGCAAGTTATCTTTGAGGTAAGGTTAACTATAAGATAAATGCAGCGGTACTATCCGATTTTTACGTTATCTTTTAGATGGCGCTAACTATGACGTTAACTATGAGTGGTAGTAACGGGCCTAAATCACTTAGCAATTGTTCGATTTCCTGACCAAATTCAGTTACTGATTTATTTAGTTGTCGAGCTTGATGAAGTTGCATCGTCAGTGTTGTAGCGGATTTTTTCGTTACATAATTATCACGAATATCTTTTATAAGCGCATTTACCGATATATATTAATCATAATAAATTTATTGGTGATGGGGATACAAAGTATTTTCACACGTCATTCTATTAAATACATTCACAGGTGTAAAATTAAATTTAGGAGCAGAAACGAGGAGCTGGTGCGATATCCCTGACAGCTACCGAAAGTCGTCAAAACAGTTTCCGAGAAACTCGTCGATACAGTAGAAGGCTTTTTTTATAAGATAAGACTTTATTCTACTGGTGAACTGTTTTTCCTTTAAGGATTTTACGTAATATTAATAGTATTAATAGATAATTTTTAATATTAGTTTTAATGAACTTTAGGCAAGTAAATATGTATAAGGATGGAAGCGTTAGATGGAGCTCAATGAAAGCATTTCTACAACAATCGGTGTAGGAAATGCCCGCATTCACCCTGACACATCTTCTCTGAGTCCGAAAAACACTGGCAGAGTGAGAGGAGTGACCACAACACAGTAAAGCGTAGGCCATACGTGAGAAAAAATATCCGTGGTAACAACTCATCAGTGCTCTTAGAGACACAACATATTTCAGTTGACGTATTAGATATATATTTTTAATTAATGTTTTACACAAGTTTATTGTATGTTGTTCCCAACTTAATTTAGAATTTAAAGTGACACCTAAATAATTTACTGGTTTAAGAGTTTGTTCGCTCTGTCGTAGCGAATAGTGAAGAATTTGTATTTTGGTGTTATTTATACACCTCTCATGCTTTCCACCATATCCACCAATTTTACCTGGTCACAACTACTATTTATCGTAGTCGTATCGTCCGCAAACATAACGAGCTTTGTAGGGTGGGGTGGTACCAGCGAGAGGCCGCTTATGAAGATTAAAAACATTTAAAACGTTTATTTAACCGAATTTTAGCGTTCTCGAACAGTCTAGTTTTTAGCACATACGTTATTAAAAATTTTTGGTCATCAGCTTGTAATAATTCAGAGTACAGTTCTATTGAACCTAAAAGTTTTTTAATAGTATCCGCACTACCATCCATAACGGGCAACAAACTACCCGCTGTTTTTAAATCAAATTTTTCCCCCATTTTTATATCTATTTTTAACCTATCTTTAAGAATATTACGAGGTTGTATAATAATATTATCTGTTTTATTAACATACTCTTTTATTTTACCTAAAACGTCTAAATTTGAAAAATCCTTACTTGTTTCTAATTTTAATACATCTATCCTATCTGAAAATGTATCTATATCTGCTAATCTTATTTGAGTTAATTCAAAGTTTTTCTTCTTTCTTGATTATCTTTAATTATATATGTCTTATTTACCTTAAGTTCTTCCAAAAGTTTTTTAAATTTATCCACTGTCTTCATAAAGCACTTTAGGTACGCACTTATTTACTGTTATACATTGTCGCACATAGACACTAATTCTTGACTCCTAGAAACTTCCAGCCGAATTCTTGTGTAATTCTTGTTCTTCATACACCGACGCCAAATGTATACACCCAGCGAATTCATTTTTGGCACCCCAAATTCGTATTGAAATAAGATACAAACATTGGAACAACAAGTAATTTATAAAATATATTTTTTATACTAATTTATTACAATTTACAAAATATTTATAAAAAATTAATTTTTCTTGCTTTCTTTGTTGCAAATTCGTTGAAAATGGAGTCAATATTTACATTTTTAACAATATCGTTTTCAATACTTATTAAAGACAAATTGTTCAGTCTCTCTGGACTCATATTTGCTCTTAAATAGTTGTTTATTATTTTAAGTTTTGAAAATGATCTTGTTACGCCTTAAAAAAAAAGGTAAACCAAAACGCACCCGAAATGAAAATTATGACAATTTTTGAAATTGTTACCCGATCGACACACAACCCGCAAAACAATTTACGTTATCGTTAAACCTAACCAGTTTGTTGCGAACTCCCCGGCAAACTCGTTTGGAGAAGGGAAGGTTCGATTTATTTAAGGCGCCACACAATCCGTTAATTCGCAACGGGCACTGATTGTGAAGTGATGTTGGAAACAAGAGTTCATACAATAACGAAAATTTAACAACACAAAGATATAGAGAGAAAATAAAGAAACTCAATAGATGCAGGTAAGCAAAATGATATATATATT
>NW_019280812.1:87561-102991 GCF_000648695.1 Onthophagus taurus
GGTCTTCTGAAATTCGCGATTAGCCTTCTCCATTGTTAGTCTGTCCACTTTGTCCCAGTCTTCTCCGGATATACAATTGGAAAGTGAGAGGTGGAGTCGTAGTAACTTCTCACTTATTTTTTGTAGATCATTGAAGGTCTTGTGGATTCTTTCTCGTAGCAGTGCTTGTTCTGTCCTAATCAAAATTCTACGTGCTGCAGCGGAGTCGATGTGGTGCTTCACCTTCAAGAAGGTTGGCGTTACTTTCTTCTCTCTGCATCTTCGTAGAAAGGCCAAACTGCTCAACAGCTTGCGTTGTCTAATTCGTGAGTTATCCAAATCCTTGATTTGTTTGTTGATATCCTCCCCATAAAGGTTAATAATATAAGTACTAAGGCTTTCACTTCGAACCCTGTTTCTGAAGAAGGTTACAACATGGCATCCGAAACGTCAAACCTTTTATTAAAAGACGCACGGCAAAACCCGAAAGTTTCTAGTGTTTGTTATTATTATTATTACTTATTAAAGACAAATTGTTAAGTCTCTCTGGACTCATATTTGCTCTTAAATAGGTTTTTATTATTTTAAGTTTTGAAAATGATCTCTCTCCTGATGCAACACTAACAGGTAATGTTAGGTATATTCTAAGTGCTATAGTAATATTAGGAAGCATATTGAATAAATCATTAGTAAAAATATAATGTAAGACGTTTATTGCATTCATATTAGGTTTCAAATACGTTGTTAAAATTTCTATTTCATCATATAAATCTTTTCCACATATATCAGAATTGTTACTACTATTTTTCAATTTTTCTTCCAAGTTTGTGTAATACTTAATTTTTGTTTCCTTACTTTCCATTTTTAAGCTGTAAATGTCATTTAAAAACTGAAAATTTTGATTGATACATTTTAAAAGATCGATATCTATTATTGTAAAATAGAAATTAATTTTAAAATTTAATTCTGGGTCTTGAATAGTTTCATCTGCCTGTTCATAATCAAATGATTTTTTTTTTCTTGCGGGGTCGTATTGTGTTCGCATCAGGAGACTTACAATCGCAATCCATTTCTTTTGCTATTAACTCTGCTTCTTTTAAAATGGTGGCAAATATTTTGTCTGTACGACATTCCATTAAATATGACTCTAGATCAGACAGCATAGTAATAATAGTGGATATTATTGCATGTTCTTCTTGCATTAGTTTGCTTACAATATTAATTTTAGTTAATATATTGTACCATATAAGCGGCGAGCATACAAATTTGAACGATTTTATTTTCGTAAGTAAAGATTTTGCTGTGTTTCTAGTAGAAGCATTTGTTGTAGAGTCACTGTATAACTCATATAAAGCGTCATACACCAATGGTAAATTATATTTAAAAACTTTGACAGCTTCAACCCTACTTTCCCATCTAGTATCTGAAAGTGGTTTTAATGTCAACGTTGGGCATTCATTTTTAAATACATGCCACCGATGTGGCGAAGCAGAAAAAAACACATAAATTTCGTGAATTAAATCAACGAAGCTGCAAATTTCTAATGAGGAATTTGCGGCGTCGTTAACAATTAAATTTAAAGTATGAGAGGAACATGGGATATAAAACGCTCTCGAGTTTATATCTAAAATTTTTTTTTGAAGACCATTGTGTTTTCCTCTCATATTGGCCCCATTGTCGTACCCTTGACCTCGCATATCTTGAATATCTATATTTTGTTTATCTAAATAGTCTAATAAGAAATTTGTTAAACCATCATCAGTAGTATTTGTTATAGGACAGAATCCCAAAAAGTGTTCTTTTATTTCAACTGTAATTGATGCTTTATTCATGTGCACAAAACGTACGATAATTGTTATCTGTTCTTGATGGTTTATGTCTGGTGTACAGTCTAATATGATTGAATAGTATTTACATAGAGGTATTAATAATTTTATTTTTTACATTTTGTCCTATTATATCTATAATTTCATTTTGTATTTTGTCACCTAGATAATGAGGCATGTATTCTTCATTTTTTATAATTCGATTCAAGTACTCTGCCATAACACTGTCAAACTGGGCGACTGCTTCGACCATTTTTAAAAAGTTTCCATTATTGTTTTTATGTAATCTGTTATTATGTCCTCTTAAAGCTAAATTTTGTCCAGCTAGGAATTGAATGATGATTATAATACGTTCTATCACTTGTTTCCACCGTTTCTTTTCTAGGAATATTAAATTTTCATTAAGTTGATCAACCGTTTGCTTTTTTGTCATCGCTGTTTTTAGATCAGTCCATAATTTATAGCTTTTATAATGAAACGCACTTTTTTCATGCCGTTCCAAGTTTCTAGATAAATGTTGCCAATCGCTGTAGCCTTGAGAAGTATTAAATGCGTTGCTGTTGTTAACAAATATTTTGCAACAGAAACAATAAACCGAATTTTTTGTTTTAGAATACACTAACCAGCTTCTATGAATCGTTTCATTATTATTTAAAAGTCGGTAAAAATATTTTGTTGAAAACGATCTATTATTCTTATCTGGTGGAAACGCACAATTTTTAATTTGATTAGGTGCAATTTCTATTGGAATCGTCCAAAGAAATGTCACAATTTACATTTTTTGTAATTAAGATATCTTCGGCTGAATTTCTTACAGGTTCGTTTGAAATTTTCACGTCGGTTTCTTCTTCCTCTGTTATATTTGTGCCGATGTTTGATGTTTCAGTGGTAGGATTTTCTGTTGTGCCACATTTGCTAGTTGAAGGAGCAACATCAAAGAACGAAGTAATTTTTTTACGGTGTTTTCTATTCTTTCTTCTCGTTCTAATTTTTTCTTTCTAAATGCAGCTCCCGATAATTTTTTCTTTCCCTCAGACATCTATTTAAGTATTATTGTATTTTATTATCTTAATTGTATAATTTTATTATTTAATTGTATAGTATTAAGTATAAGAAACTTAGAATGGGGTAATTTATAGACTTTATAGTACTGAGGGTGTCAGTGAAGTGCACAGCAGCTTATTAAAAAAAATGTTATTACTCAAACAACAAGGCTTCTCCACTCGACTCCGACTTTAAATTATCGCTGTATAATTGATTTTTAATGCAAGCTTACCTTAAATTTTGGTAAAAAAATAATACACGTAACACTATTATAAAACGAGCACACTATTAACAACTATTCCGTCGTGACGTGCCAAACGGGAAACGGGGTATTTACTTAATAAAATAAAATAAAATGTAATCTATAAGTTGGTTTAAAACTACGCTATTAATTCACTACAAACTCGATAGATGACACATTGATTGTCGAAAAATTAACTAAGATTTCCGCAGATATGTGTTTTTAATCTAATCGTAAGTTAAAAACACATACTTAATACATATTTATAAAATACGTAATAATCAAGGAATAAATATTCGTTGTCTTCCTCTGTTTACTCAATTTTTTATTATTCTGTTCTTAAATAATTCATTATTTTCAGTATTAGTTCGCCTTTGCATATAAAAGCGCTATTTTATCGCGTTACATGCGCCCCTAGGATGACCGCGCCCGGGTGCGATATTTAATAAAAATATGTTTTGTACCGAAAATATTACCTTGAAATCCATCGATAAAGACAATGATGATGAAAGATGTGCCCGCACCGTGTTGCATAAAGATCAGTTCTAGTAATAACATCGCTACAGATTATAAAATAATACTCATACTGAAAATAATATAGGTTAAAAAATAATTAGATGAATAAAATTTGTGATAAAATTACTGGAAGCGTGGATGGGAAGTTCTTGGTGAACAATATGGTGGAGAATGAACTTTTACGTAATGGACCACTATTAAAAAACCGGATCTTTTAAAAGAGGAAATGAATGTTTTTCTTGTAAACACGGCCGCTACTACAGTATCACAGTTACACAATATTAAGTAATGTACACGATATTATAATAATATTTGGTACATTGTTGAAACTTGGTACTTTATTTAATGTTGAAATTCAAAAATAGTGTTTCCTGATTGGTCAATACTATTAACGTGAAGTTCGTTTTTAAAATTTTCTGACATCAACATTTGAAATGTCACTAATTTAAGTTATTTTTTTTAATAACTATTATTTACGTATGAAGTCTTGTAGTTTTAATGCTTCTTTACATTGCTTTTCAGATATCTGATCATTTTCTTCTATATCAACGGCAAAATTCCCAAAATGCTCCAATCTTGAGATTATGAATTTTCATCTAAAATTTCATTAATCACACAAAGAACGGCTGTTTTCCATTCTTACTATGCTAAGATTATCATTTTCAATAACTTTAACCGGATAAATAAGGATTTTTTTGGGTATCAATAAAATATATGTTTAGTTTTATATTCTATGGTTGTAGCGGTGGCGCTGCGAACTAAAAAAATAATACGAAAGAGACAGAGAGAGAGAGAGAGAGAGCGTCGAAGAGTCTGTATCGTTTTGTACTGTCCGATATAATTTAAGTTAAAGTTGTTCTATTTAAAACGTCAATAAAACCATTCAATAATCTCAAAAGGCTATATTTATATATACAATGCGATCAAGAAAGCCGGTCCGCTAAAAACTACTTTCCCAAGCGCTTGATACCAATACTTACTGTCCTCGTCACAGCCTCCTCCCATCTCTACTTGTTTTTATAGTGGTGGGGAAATGGGAGGAAACGTTTCGTTTAGTAAACATAACCTTAAAAACTCACACGTACAAAATTAAAAATGTTACTCTCGTTAAACAAAATTTGAAATACATTCTCTCTGAAATTAGATTGGTGGACGTAAATTTAAATTATGATGGAAATAATTAAAAAGGATTAATTGATAAAAAGAAAACCCTTTAAACTATTCTTTTGTAATTAATTTATTTCATAAATCAAAAAAAGATCTTTTATTTTATTATAAAAATAAAGGTTTAGAAGTTTTATTTATTATAAAACTAATTCAAAATGATGACCATTCTTTTCTAAACATAAAGTGATTCTTCTTTTCATATTATCGAAGACCTGTACAAGTTGCTCTGCAGTTATTTGTTGAACATTGTGTCGTATTGCATCTTCCAACTTTTCTATGGCATGTAAACGGTTTTTGTAGACAGAATTTTTGAAATGACGGAATAAAAAGAAATCTAGTGGGGTTAGATCGGGTGAGCGAGGTGGCCAACATCCTCTACCGATTACTCAATCATCATAAAATTCATGAAGGAATCTTTTGTTTGTTCGTGCAGTTGCATTGTCATGTTGAAAAAATCCTTCTTCCAATTCATCATCATGTAATTATTCAATGAATTCTTGTAACAAAGCACTTTGACAACTTTCCTAATGTCATGACATAAGGTAATTCACTACATTTTCCAGGCATGTCTCCCTAAATTCCTCTACACAAAGACTTGTTGAATATTTTCATACCCCATTTTGATCTTTTACTCCATTTCGAAGATAAGATTGGAGAAGAAACTTTGAAACTTGTCTTCTTCTAAGGTGAACGGCATGATTTAACCTAAAAATAAATCAACGAAATTTATACCAAACCGATTTAAAATAAAATAATTATTTACCTTAGAGAAAAATCACAATCGAATTTTTGTCTTAATAAAGACAGATAATATTAAATAAAACCGCAATAAATTCATAATGAAATATTGAAAACACCAAACGCCAAAACCAAGAACACGACTCTGAGCTCAGCTGATCGAAACCATTGAAACTAAAAATCGATATCACCTCGTCGACCAATAAGAACGTTGAAAATTAAAAACAAGTAGAGATGGGAGGAGGCTGTGACGAGGACAGTAAGTATTGGCATCAAGCGCTTGGGAAAGTAGTTTTTAGCGGACCGGCTTTTTTGATCTCTCGGTATAATAGCAGGATATGGGCCCAGGCACTGGCCGAAAAGAAAAATAAGGGTTTTGTTGAATGGTAAAGATTGGACGTTGTTGGGTGTGGTAGGAAGAAAAAAAAATGGCGGACGCAAATTCGGTTGTACGCTTAAAAGGTGTAAATAATTGGAACACATGGAAATTCCACATGATTATAACGTTAAAAAGTAAAGACTTGTATGAAATAGTAGTATGAGTGATGACCCTGAAAAGGAGGAAGATAAGAAAGAATGGCTGAAAAAAGACACAAAAGCTCAAGAATTAATAGTTTCTCGATTGGAAGAGGGGCCGATGGGTCATTTACTAGTATGTACCAAAGAAATTAAAAACAATATATGAACCGCAATCTAACGTAAGTGCTTATTTACTACAACAAAAGTTCTTTCAGTTAAAATTGGAAAAACAAAGCATAACAGAATTCGTGTCAAGTATTGAAGAAATTGTACACCAATTAAAGCAAATGGGTGAGTCGATACCAAAACAGATGTTAATAACTAAGATATTAATGGCATTACCCGAAAGTTATAAACATTTTATATCGGCATGGGAGTCGGTAACCCAAGATGATCAAACGTTCGATAAGTTGATGGCACGTTGCTACACTCTCAGGGCGGTATAAGGAAAACAAAGAAAATGTTTGAGATATCGTAAGGTAAAGATTTATAAAAAAAAATTTAAGAAGTGACAATATAAAAAAAAAGTTTTTACATAAGGTTCTTTCTTTATAATTCTATTTATATAATATTACTGTTTAGACGAAGTCTGTTTGTATTGTATAAAAAAAATAATAAAATTACTAATAACCTTCTCTAACGCAAGCTTAGGTTATACGAGTAAGATTGAAAAGAAAAAAAAATAATAGATGTTGTCTTTCAATGAAACAGAACTTCAGGAATTGCTTTTATCCAAGACACCACCAAATAATTTTTCACCTTCGGCATTTTTGAAATACTTAAAAGTTGTACATACAAAGCAAAAACTAAAAAGAGATCCGAACAGCTTAAGATCGACTCGTAGAATGATGTGTTTTCAAATAAATTTAACTTCGTGGACATCATTTTTTATTTTAGACGCCAGCTACATAAAGACCCGCGTCGAGCCTAAGTCGCCAAAGACAACGGGCCCTCGACGAACATGCGACGCCCGATAGTGCGTCGCGACGGTCGGCCTGGCTACCTCTAACGAATATAAGAAAAAAGAGCTAACTTATAATACTGTAAAATATATGAAAATATGGGGAAATATGCAAAAATATGCGAAAAACTTAGAAATATGTAAAAATTAATAGGCGTCATTCAATTCCTATTCACGTAATTCGTCTAGATCCGAAAGCATTTAATCGTACTATCAGCGGTAAATAATATGCAATTTGCATAAATTCCGGACTCTAATGATCACCAACGGACTTTTCCCAATCCTTCATAGAATTTTGATCGAGTTTCTTGACAACCAAATAAACCACTAGAGGGTCCCAGTACTTGATATCACAATCCAAGGACTCTAGAGCTGCAAGAGCTTCTTCGATCTCAGCAATGAGGCGACTTAGTTCCGATGCGGATTCGTTTTCAATATTTTTAGTATTAAAGAAACGTGCCACAAAATTCGAAGATTTTTGTAACGATGAACAAGCAACTTCCAGGCTCTATCAAAATTATCGTGAGTAATTGAGAGATTTTTTACTAATTGAGCTGGTTCATCCACCAAACTCATCTCTCGGAATCGTCTCGGAAAGAGCAGTACGATATTTAAGCAGGAATAAATAATTTTTTTTAATTCTTCCCAACGCTCAGATAACCTCTCTAGTCGCGCTTGAACGATACCGAAGTTCTTTTTGGTAATGCTAATTTTTTAATATTCGCAATGGTACGCGAAATAGAACCGAATTAGTCATTTTGGCGTTCGAATACAGAGTCTAAGTCTTTTTCTTTTTCAGCGGACTTTGTCATTGCTAATCAAGATGTATCGAAAAGTACGGTAATGGAGTCTTTATTATTAGAGTTTGAATTAATAAAACACAAGACGAGCGCGGATTATTGTTCGAGAGCAGTTGGGACGTTTCCTATGAAATAATGAAGGGGATAACGAATCCCGGAAACGATAAGAATGACACGAACGATTAAATTTCGCGATTCGAACTACTGAATTGTCTTGTGAATTGTTCACTCAATAATAAATAATAAATCTCACTATAAGTTCCCCTTTTCGAAGGGGGAAGTTAGCGTTTGAATTACAAAACCCGACCGGCCGACATCTTTAATATGGCCGTCGTAGATCACACCGTATTAATTTTGATCGTGAATTAAATTGGGAAAAATTCGATTTTCAATTCGATAGCGAGATCTGGCTCGAAGGACCAAAAATGTTTTTTCATTCAATGAGTTTTTTGTCTTTGTATTATTAATTTTCGATAAATTATTTTATTTAATTCACTTATCTTTAAATTTGGAACGGGTTTTTATCACAACCAAAACGCTCGAAGACTGGACGGCAAGAGAGAGTTTATTAAGAACAGGAAATTGAATATATACCGTATAAACACGTTTACAAATGGTCGAATTACGAATATTTACAACAAATAACATGAAAATATGTATAACAAATAAAGTTTTATATTATACATATGCTATATATATAGCTCCACTTCAGAGGTCTTACGGCTTACGTAATAGATCGGATGTAGCTTTCCGTCCTCTTGCTCTTGAAGAAGAACTCCAGCCAGACCAAGTGCACTGGCGTCGGTGTGTAATTCTGTTCGATTTGCATTTACTCTGTACAGTTTTAGAACAGGTTCACTAATTAACGCCTGTTTCAAATCACAAAATGAATTCTCCTGTTCATCATTCCACTGAAAAACAGTATCACTCAGCGGTCTTGTCTCAATCACTTGCTCTCACTGAATAATTGTTCACAAAACGACGGAAGAATGACGTAAGCCCCAGAAACCTACGGACATCGTGTACACTGATGGGACGAGGAAATTCCTTTACTTTGTTCTCACTAGGTCGTAATCCCTCACTGGACAGGATGAATCCCAAATACTCCACTCTTTTCCTACCAAATTCACATTTCGATATTTTCAACGTTAACCCCGCTCCCCGAAGTTTATCAAACACTAATTTCAATCTCTCAAAAATCTGTTCCCAATCGTGCGCAGGTATGATTATGTCGTCTAAGTACGACATCGCCACTCGATTTCGTAACGGTTCCAACACTTTATTCATCAATCTGGAAAACTCGTCCGTTGGTCAGACCAAATGTCATTCGTTCGAACTGACCAGTACAATCTGGTGTGATAAACGCAGTTTTCGGTTTTGCTGCCTCGCTGAGAGGTAGTTGCAGATAGCCCTGTGCCAGATCCAACGTCGTAAATAATTTGGCATTCTATAAATTTTCTAAATGTTCGTCCAAACTGGCCATCGGAAAGTTTTTCTTTATCGTCTGTTGGTTTAACCTCCGATAGTCCACCACTAGACGCGATTGACCCGTTTTCTTTTTAACTAATAACACCGGATTGGCGTAAGAAGAATCCGTCTCCGTCACGATTCCATTTATTTTCCATTCATTTACAATTTCTGCGATAGTTTTTCTCTCGTCAATATTTGCGCGATATGGTTTCGATCTTACCGGCACCCTAGTTCCTACACATCAATTTGTCAATCAATTCGTCTTTTGTTTCACTTTCTACCCGGAGCATATCCACTGTTATGGATTCCTTCGACGGTAATTGTTCCGAAATAGTGTTTATATCGCTCACAATCCCGACCGCGTCACCTTTCATAAATTGTTTCGGATTCTCACTTTTGTTTTTCATTGGTACAAGTACATCAATGTTCGCTACCTTTGCTTTGATTAGCTGCATTGAATTGTTAGACACAATAACGTCCTCAGCCGCCACCACACGCTCGCGTCGCGATCGATCAAGTTCACCGATTTCACTAAACGGCAACGAATCATCCCAACCAAACACGAGACTGTCTTTAATTCGAGCGTAAGCTAACTCCGGAGCTTCCATAAAAGATCGACCAATTATCACCGGCACGGATTGAGCGTTCTCTGGAACCACAAAAATGTCCACGTTATTTACAAACACTTCGTTCACTATTACCCGGGTGATTATCTTCTCGCTGCACTTCACTGGTTTTCCCTCTCCGAATCCCGTAAGCTCAATATTTGTTTTCTGTCGATTTTTCTCATCAACCAAGTGAGCTTGAATGGTACAAACGGCGCTTCCTGGATCGACTAAGGCCACATACTTTTTCTCGTTCAATAGGATTCGCTTAAAGTACTTTTCAATACCGCTGTTGTATTTCGTTATTGTCTCTCCTACTACACGAACTTCCCTTCTGTCACTATCTTCTTTTCTTCATCTACAATCTTTACGTTGATGCAGCGTTGCCAACCCACAAATCTAAAAGTCGGTAGTTCCAATCGTAAAATATCGGTAGGTCTCGGATAAAATCGGTAGGTTTAAAAATAAATTTAAAAAATACAATTTGTTGGTAAATAATAGAGAAGTAAAAAGTTAAATAAGTTTATTACATTTTATAAATTTAAACAGTATAAAGATTAACAAAGAAAACAATAAACTAAACATTATTCTAATAAAATGAAACAATAAATAAATAAATAAACACTCTAATAAAATAAAACATTTTTTAATAACAAAAACCTACTTACTGTACGACCACTTGAGTGTGAGACCTGACAAATGTCAAAACACATTATTAAACATTACTAAAATATTATTATATTATTATCCTGATATTGACACGTCTCAGGCTCAAATTGTCGTACAGTAGTTATTTAAATTTCACTTGAGGCGGTATACAAATTTTGTTTGTTCATCAACGAAATTAAGTTACGATCTATAGGAAAATTGTAGCAAGTATCGTCACTTATGTATTGCTTGGTATGTACTAATCCTGTTATAGTATCTGTGTTTAATTTATTACGTATTTTATTTTTAATTAAATTTATGGAAGAAAATACTCTTTCTACATTCGCAGATGAATGTGGAAAACTTAAAATATTGTAAACAAACCTAGTTAAAATTGGAAATAATGTTGATTCATCTGCTTGTTTCAAATTTTTAACTTCTTCCCAAAATTTTAAAACATCTTGAGAAAATTCTTGTACTTGTTCAACATTTCGTAGCAAACGCCATTCAGAATCAAGGATTTGTAGTTCCTCCTCCTTTATTCAATTCGGAAATAAAATTGCAATATTTGAAATACTACCGATGGAACCTGCTTTTACCTCAATTGGATCAACAAAATTAATAATCAATAATTTAATGATGTTATCTTTTAAAGAAAATCTGATGCATATTTGGCTACATGCTTCGATTTAAAAATCTAAACATCTTAATCGAAAGATTGTTTTTTGGTCAGAAGTCAGATTTAATTCTAATAATGATTTATTAACATTTGCTCCGCAGTAGATTTCTTCAATTGGCATATAGTTTCTGGGGTTTTTAAAGTCGACATTTTCTATGGGCGTTCTTTTTAAATAATCTCTTTTCATAAAACAATCATATATGGATTTAATTACTTGGGTAATATTTTTATGTAGTGTATAATTTTGGGGATTCTGATTGCATTTCTTTATTTAAATTATTAAAGAACGGCAAAACAAATTCTAAAAATTGTAAAAATAGTTTACTTGTTGGGTCGTTTAGCTTTTTTAAAATATTATCAGCGGCTAAAACATCACTTGATGCTACTGCATCAGTAAAAAATAATTGTAAGGGGCCATACTGTTGCAAAATACGACATACGACACTGTGTACGGATAGCTATCTAGTTTGTGAAGGATACAAAATTTTATGAATCTTCACCCCACAGAATGCCTGAAATTAGCCAAACTCGGCAATCCTTTTCGGGCTAGAACTAAAATAATTGTATATATCCCTAGTTAAGTCCTCTACAAATCGTGGTAATTTTTCGCATGACTTAGATGCGCACAAATGGAATGAGTGGCATATACATTTCATTATAAATAATGATGGTATATCCTGTTTTAATAGTGTCATTAAAGAATGTTTAGATCCCATCATTGAGTGCGCGCCATCTGATGCAAAACCAATCATATTGTTTTTGTAAGGTATTTTATTATCATTAAAAAATTCCACAATATGTTTATATAAAGTTAAAGCATCAGAGCCACAGAGTTTAATTAAACCCAAGAAACTGTCTTTAATTTTAGCTTTGTCGTTGTTGTATCTTACCACTAAACACAAGTGCTTTACCATACTTCGGTCAGTGGATTCATCCGCTATTAAGGAAAACTTTGTGTTTCTCAGGTCTCTGCAGATTGCTTCAAAGTTTTGGCGTCCTAGCACATTTTTTACGATTCCTGTGGTTTTGGTACGGCCACATGCTAATCCTTTAGCAATGGTCGAATCAGGGCATATTTTTGTAATCAATTTTGGAAGATGGTCCATGATAGTGAATGATAATTCTAATAACTCTAATAATGAATTGTGTTCGGCAATAAATCCAGCTAAACGTATTTCCGCTAAAATAAAGAAATCCATATAACTAGTATGAACGTAAAAGAAATATTGGGAAAACATTGATAAAACGTATAAGTTCAGAATTACCTACCTCCTTTAATTTCCTGTTCCCCAGATGCAGTGGATGCGCTAGGTTTCAGAAACGAGGTGATAGACTTTTGTTTTATTATCGTGCTATTATATATATTTATTATATACTATTATCTTTGTGGACGGTTGTTTGAGAATGTTTTGTAAGTGCGTTTTTTCCACTTTTGATATTAATATTTTTATCACATGGTAAACAAAGCGCAAAGCTGTCGCCTTTTTTACTTTTCTGAACCCAACCTTTATATTGCGGTATTCTCTCCCATTCATCCTTATATTTTTGATCATATTTGATTTTTTTTACTTTTTGTTTCTTTTTCACATTCACTCGATGAACTTGAAGAAATGTTACTACTAAGTATGAAGTGAAACAAACGTAAATTTTACACAACGAATAAACGAACAAGGGAATTCCCGTAAGATCAAAATTCTGAGCATCTACTAAGGCCATCTATTGTACGAACTAATAAGTTTTATAAGAAAATAACTAATAAAATTTAATTTAATAAATTTTTATATTTGACCGTCGATATAGAATTACATTATTTTCTAAAATTTAAAAATCGGTAGATGACATATCAAATCGGTATATCGGTAAATAGCTTTCTAAATCGGTAGATATACCGATAAATCGGTAGGGTTGGCAACGCTGCGTTGATGCCCTGGCTGGTTGCACAAAAAGCATACTGCTTCTCGTTTTAAACATTGTGATGCCATATTATGACTCAATGTCGTCGCATCGGAAACATTTTGTCGCACTTCTGATATGTTAACTATTTAAACTCACTCCTCTGATTAGCTAAACAACTCTTTATTATAATCCAATCAGTTACAGTTAATCCAACGGTTTTTAAACTGTTCCACTCGAAACCTTATGACTTCATATATGCCAGTTTTTAAATATGCACACCACAAGAACCTTCCCACGCCATCTGTCGTACGAAAGCCACACCACACAATAAAAGAACGCTAACAAATGTGACATTTTTTTCAAATACAAGTTCGAAAGGAGAATATTTTGTTTCACTGTGTACTGTAGCGTTAAACGAAAAACTACAAAATTGAACACAATGACTCCAAGAGTCAGGATAGGCTGGGTTTATACAGAATTTAGCTGTAAATTTAAATTTAAAGATTTAGATTTAAGGATTATTTAGCTTTAAGAAAAAAATTGATTTATAGAGACTAAGATTTACGCAATCGCAACCTCAAGAAACAAAATATTACTGGTTTTTGTGTTGTCATTTTCTACCAATATCTTATCTTTATGTTCAGGACATTTTTATCGTAAATATATCGATAGTTCTCAACATCTTTAATTAATTTTCCATCGAATTCACTCATTTTGTTGGCACAGAAATAAACAACAGTTGAGGTTAGGTTAGAACGCGCTATTTACACCGGCCTATCATTGGATACAGCTGATTGAGGTTGTCTTGCGCATGTGTGACGCTATAAATTTAGAAAAGTTGACCAACTTAAAGCTACGTTCCCACGGAGCGTGAAAACGAACGTGTATCACGCTTTCGTACTTGCTTTCGTGTATGTGCTGGAAGGACCCTACCAGTCGTGGAGCGTGGACCGTTCACACTGACTTTCGTATTAACGAAAACGTGATTCACTTGATCGCGGAAAGTCGACCATGAACGAGCTGCCTATCGAGACTTGTGCTGTGGTCAGTTCGGTTTTTGGTGCTATCTTAGCACAAAGAATAAATCGGTTGGCAAAATCGAAAGAAAAACGGAAGAAAAGACGATGGTGGGTTAGAAAGTGGATACTTCAAAGGAAATCGGGGACACATAATTTGGTTGACAGAGAGCTAAGAAGTAATTACACTGAGGATTTTAAAAACTTGTTACGAATGTCTGAAGCCGAGTTTGATTACCTTCTGGAACGCGTTTCACCACTGATTTCAAAATCAGATACAAATATGAGACAAGCAGTAAATGCTAAAACAAAACTTACGGTGACTTTGCGATATTTAGCCACAGGAGACTCTTTCAAAAGTTTGGAATTTTTATTTCGTGTTCCAAAAAACACAATTAGTAAATTCATACCCGAGACCTGCGAAGCTATCCACAAGACACTTAGAGAATTTATACAAGTAAGTAAATTAAAGCACATTTTTTCTTATTTTACGTATTTTATTATAGTAGGTAAAGGTAACTAACAAATAAAGTATTTTTTGTATTTTTATTAGGACTACTTAGCTCGACTTATAACTTTGTAAAAAAAAATTCTTCAGAAAAACCACTCATGTTTGACTCTGTTCCACTTGTTAGGTCTGCTGACTGATTGGATGGAGTTGGTGGTGGGCACATTGCATTAATTATGAAAGAAGTAATTGTTTCTTGAAGTCTCATAGCGGTTGGAGGTCCAATACTACGTAACATTGACGCAACATATTTACCGAAATGATCATAGGTATCTTCTTTCGTAATTAGTGCAGCACGATTTGAAATATTTTCTAATTTTTCAATGGCACCAGACATGAAAGTTATTTGGGGGTCGAGCAAAGCTTTTTTGTTTGATGATGATGGCTGGGACACAGTCGAAGGCATTTGTCGTTTAACTGTTCTTCTGGGTGCCTCAGTTCCTGCTGTGATTTGTGGTGTGGATGACACTTTCTCGTTGAGATGGTCAACAGAACTTTGATGTTGAGATGGTGATTGTGACTCGTCCAGTTTTGCCTGTTCCTGTTGAGATTCCTCAGTTACCGTTGTTGGTAATAGCTACAGTAAAAACATTAATTAGTAATTTATTTCAGGTGCCGGCAACTTCAGATGAATGGAAAAACGTTGAATCTGGATTTAGGCAACGATGGAATTTCCCAGGATGTGTAGGAGCTTTGGACGGCAAACACATTGTAATACGTGCCCCTACCGCTACTGGATCCGATTATTACAATTACAAAAATAGTTTCAGTATTGTATTAATGGCTTTAGCCGACTCCGATTATTGCTTTCTGTATG
>NW_019280812.1:107311-142351 GCF_000648695.1 Onthophagus taurus
CGTTCCCATGGTACGAATGCCAATAGGAAAAAATGTTATTCTTTATTTTCGATCTAAAATTAATTTTTCTACCAGAATAATGTTGTTTTTGTTTTTATAAAACTTTCAGTTGTTATCCCCGACACTGAAAATAAAACGTTGAAGCTTATTATCCCGAAAACACAAGCCGGTCGTAAAAAAATTTATTCTTTCATTTTGACTTGAAATCAAAAGTTCTACATGGGGTTTAAGTTTGGTGTTCTACTTTTGAAACACCTGTATATATTATTATGTAATCAAAGTACCAATGGGAAAATAAATGCGGTTTTTTGAACTAGAATATGATTTTTTATTACACTTACCAGATTTGATTGTGTGGGTCGTTGCTGAACGAATGGGCGAATGAAAGAGTTCATCAGCTCAAACCAGATAATTTTTGGCCTGTAAATGTCGTCAGTTCCGGCTCCAGACCGCTCACTGTCGGCTATTTTTTTCAATTCTTGACAATAGGAACTCCTTAAGTTTTTAAATTTTGATATTACGTCTTTTGATCCAAATCCTGGAATATTAAGCTCGTCCGAAATTCTTTTAGCTGCTGCCATTCTCATATCGCGGTTTCTATATTGTTCGCTAGTTGCATCATACAACACTTTTTCAACACTATATAATTCGAGAAATCGCAGAGTCTCATTGTCTTGTAATTTCACTACACGACTTTTGATTCCACTACTTGTTGCCATCTTGAACGGGTATACGCAAGCAAGCTCACGACAAAAATCAAACCAGTTTGATTCGAGGCGTGAGCACCACGCTTGCCTGTGACGTCAGCAGCTAACCCACGACACTGTGTTCACACGGTGCGTGTTGCTCGAAAGCGTGCCCCACGCTAGCGTATCACGCCCCGTGGGAACGCGGCTTTATGTTTACAGCTAAATCTTACAGCTTTGTATAAACGATACATGGGGTTTCAATAGATTTAACTCTTACAGCTAAATTTTTAAATTTAAATTTACAGCTGTATAAACTCGGCTATACTTAGCTAATTGTATTCTTAAAAATAGACCGAGATGTTTGCGTGTGTTTTCGATTGCTCCAAGACTTTGATGATGATACGCTGTCGAATTAATATGTCCTACCCCTAACAATTTACATGTTTCTCGAAAAATAGAAGACAAATTCTTTTCCCTGATGTTACTACTATTTTTGGTATTCCAAAACGTAAAATAAAATTTTGAACATATGACTTAGCAGTTGTCTTAGTTTTCGACAAATTTCGTTAAATCGCATTGAATGGTAAGAATGTATTTGTTATAATCATTATCTGTATTTAATGGACCAACAACATCTAGAAACACTCTTTCAAAAGATGTGGATGCTTTTGTTGTTATTGTCAAAGGAGTTTTATTCGGTAAGGAATGTTTGTACCGTTGACAATCGTCACATTGTTTTACGAATCTTTTGACGCGCCTTTCCAATAATAATATCTTTTGATATTGTTGAACATTCTCTTAATACCTGCGTGTCCGCCTGTCGCTAATAAATGAAAGTCATTTAATATAGGTTGTTGAGTCTCTTTATTAGAAATTTTTTCTACACCTTTAATAATTGATATTTTTATATTTTTTAAATTATCTCGTTGTTTTGAGAGCTTTCTAATGAATTGTTCACTAGTTAATTTATTTTTAACAATAAATACTTCATTAATACCATATTTATTATATAGTTAAGTCAGATTTCTCAACGTTGCGTCTAAGGCTGACGGTTATCGAAAATTCTAATTTAAATAAATTGTATATGCTTGCAAGTCATAAATTAAATTATTATTTTGGTATTCAATCGTTAAATTTTTATTTTTCATTATTAAATTAAATTGGTCATCATTTAATGGTTGTAATTTTACTGCTGTCAATAGTCGTTTTAACAATTCAACGAATCCAGGGTGATCAAGCCTGTCAGTCGATGAAATTGTTTCTTAGTCACTATCGATTAATAATTTTGTTTTAGACCTAGTCGTTACTAAGGCTGTTTGGTTCAATTCTTTTAGGTTATCTAAAGTTATCCGTGATAAAGCGCCAGCTACTACGTTTTCTTCACCTTTCAAATATTCAATCTCAAAATCGTACTCTTCCAGTGTTAATCTAAAGTTTGTGAGACGACTCGATGAGTTAGTCATCCCAAACAAATAAACCAAGGGCTTATGATCAGTTAAAATTTTGAAATGTTTTCCAAACAAGTAAGGTCTTAAATGTTTAACTGCCCACACTATAGCAAGGAGTTCCTTTTCTATAGTGCAGTAGTTTTTCTCCGATTTATTCAAAGTCCTGCTAGCAAAAGCAACTGGATTGTTGTTGGAATTAGATAAAACAACTCCAATTGCAAACCCTGATGCATCAGTCAAAGTAAAGAAATTTTGACAAGAAAAATCCGGATATTGCAAGATTGGCGGGTGTATTAACACTTGCTTTAATTTTTCAAAAGAATTTTGACATTCTGAACCCCAAATAAAATTTACTAGCTTAATTAATGGCACTGTAATACTTGCAAAGTTTCACTTCGTTACTGTCTTTTGGTACGGGATAATTTTTAATAACGATTATTTTCTCAGGATCGGGTGACACTCTTTCTGCTGATATTATACACTGTTGGAAATAATTCACGAGCACACCCTATATAATCTGAACGCGTGAAGATAAATCCATAATATTTGCGGAGCACAAAGGTTTACTGTAGACGAGTTTATTCATCGAGTTTTGTGTTGTTCCGTCGCGGCATTGTTGACTGAGCCGCTCTTCCAAGTGGAACATTCCGTCGCTATGGAGACCGAAGTGGATGGAAAATACCGGTCGTTTTTAGTGTGGTGTGAGGGACCACATTGTTATCGTACTCTGTGCGCAATGGATGGGCGATCGCGTTACTTAAGCGAGTTTGAGCGAGGAATGTTTGTGGGTATGCACATTGAGGGTGTATCGTTCTGTGAAATTGCGCGTCGTCTCGAGCGGTCGTTATCGGCAGTGCAACGGGCATGGCGAGAATGGTCTGAGGTAGGACATAGGTACCTTCAGCCGCGGCCGGGACGGCCCTGCGCGTCCCCAGCACACGAGGATCGCGCTCTTGTGCTCAGCGCTTTAGCGTCGTGTGTGTCCTCCTCAAGGCAACTTGGAGCTGTTTGGCCACCGGCAGGGGAAGGCGCACTCACTACGCGAACTGTACGGCGGCGTTTGGTAGATAGTGGACTGCGCGCGCGTCGTGCGATACAGCGGATTCCAGTAACACCCGAGCACCGCAGCATACGTCACGAGTGGGTCGACGCTAGGCATTAGTAGGTTGCCGAGTAGAGGGACATTTTGTTTTCCGACGAATCAAGATTCGAATTGAGCACCGGTGATGCGCGAATTTTAGTTCGTCGGAGCCGTGGTGATCGTCTACTCGAGCAGTGTGTGCAAGAACGCCCTATCCACCGACAACCGAGCATTATGGTATGGGGTGCGATTACATATGGTGGACGTACACGTCTGCTGCGTGTATAGCAGACCATGACGGGTCAACGATACGTAGATGAGGTGCTACGGTCCGTTGTGCTTCCCTACGTTCGGCGGCATGCAGGTCTCCTATACATGCACGACAACGTCCGAACGCACATCGGGCGTATTGTACAGACCTTGGTGGAAGAGCACCGTATACGAATGCTTCCTAGGTCAGCTCGTTTTCCGGATCTGAGTCCAATCGAACATGTTTGGGAAATGACTGGTCGGAGACTTCAACGTTATCCGGCTTCCCCGGCTAACGTTTTGGAGCTATGGAGGCGAGTTGAGGTGGCATAGTTGGCCATCCCTCTCGCTACAATACAGCGACTTATGGACTCCATGCCACGTCGTGTAGCGATGGTACGCGAAGCTCTCGCTATTGATGTTTCATCTCCCAGCAGAGTTGTGCCGCTCTCCATGTGAGAGTAAGTTACACTACTTTAGTACTACTTCCATACCAAATTTTATTCCGCTAGACACACGCGTTCAGATTATACAGGGTGTGCTCATGAATTATTTCCAACAGTGTATGTCCCAAATACATCAATTCTTTTTTAAGAAAATCACATTTTGCAGGGTTTAATTTTAACTTAACTTTCCGTAATCGTTCTAAAACATTAATTCAATTTTTATTATGTTTTTCTAAGGTATTGCCGAAAATAATTAAGTCGTCTAAATATATAAAACAAGAATCACAATTTAATCCAAACATGGCAGTTGTTATTACTCTTGAAAACGCGCTGGGACTGATTTTCAGACTCATCATTTCAGAAAGCTGTTATCGGTCTACATTTTTCATTTAATTCGACTTGATAGTAACCTTGTGAGAGATCAAGGTGTGAGAAATAAGTTGCGCCCGCAAGAGAATCTAATATTTTCGTTATATTTGGCAAGGGAAATTTATCATCCTGAACCTGTTTATTAAGTAATCTGTAATCAATTACAACACGCCACTTCTTCCTACCTAATTTACCTGATCTTTTGGGAACAATTAATACAGGTGATGACCATTGTGATCGTGTCTCCTCTATTATCCCATCTTTTAACATTTTTTTAATTTATTTATAATCTCGGACTTTTGCGAATGTGGTAATAATCTATACGGTTTTACATAGACAGGTTGTGACTCAAGATTTAATGAAACCTTCTAAATGGAATACATCCATGTACTTTGCACAAATTTTCTCGATTGATTTTTTCTCGGAATTATTTAGTTTTTCCATACTTATTAAGTCAAGAACTTTATCTACTCTATTAACAGATAAATCGTTTGCGCTGTATGAAAAAATAGTGAAATTTGAAAGATTTTGAATTGTAGCTTGTAAATTTCGAATTTTAATTTCTCTCTCAGTCGTATTCAAGAATTTTAATGGAATTTTATTATCTTCTGGTTTAACAATACAACCAGCCACGTAAACTCCGTCACAAACATTTTCTGATATTAGTACACAGTCACCATTTACATTGCGGCAATGAGAAAATAAATAAAATTTTTAAATTATTATTATATATTAAATTATTATTTCGAAAATTTGAATTTTGAAAATAATCTTGATTACCTGTTGAAGTATTTGCCTGATTAAATTGTCTATTCTGACATTGATTGCTACCTCTATAAGAATTATAAAAAGATCGGTTACCACGCCCGTTAAAATTTTGTGAATTTAATGACTGTCGGAAATGAAAATCATTTGAAGATGAGCCGTACTTGGAATTCTCTTCATCTTTTGCGCCAGCTATTGCGTCTTTTAAAGAACTATAATTTCTCACTTTAACTATAGTTTTTAACTCGTGATTTCTTAACCCGTTTGCGAATGTCGATATAGTTGTTTTCTCATTAGCAGACCATAATATGTTTGCCGCTGCATTGTCGCCGTTTGCTTGCGAAATTGTTAAATTAACTAGCAATTCTTCAATTTGTTTACCGAAATTTTCTATTGATTTATCATTTTGTCTAGTCCTATGAAGCTCTACAGAAAAAGAAGCTGCAGACTTTTTCGTCAATAAATGAAGTTTTATGTCATCTATTAATGCTTTTGTTGTATTATATGCCGAATTTATTTTTAATTTTGCACTAGCACTGTCTAGTTTAATTCGATTGCGTCAATTAATTGTGTCATTGTGGATTCTGTATTGTTTATCACTGGTAATAGTGATGCCGCCGTTTTTAAGTCAAATCTTACACCCATATTTACTAATTTATTTAATTCTTCTGCACTATCCCCAATTTAATTCCCCCAATTTACCAATTATATCTCTATCGCTTATACAACTTAACTCTATAGCTTCTCTTCTTTCTACTAACATTAATTTAGTTGCATTAATCAAATTATTAATTTCTAACTTACAATGTTCTATTTTTACTGAATCTTGTCCTACTCTATCGGACGAATTGTATTCAACTAGTGTTTAAGATATTTAGAAAAATGTGTTAAAATTTCTTAACTTTGATGGCCTGTATCTGAATTTCTGAATCTGAATTTTACTAATTCTTTTTATATGAATTGTCATCATTTTCACTCTAGTATATGTGGTTACATTTGTTCCCTGAGTCACCGAAACAGCCTGTATATACATAATAATTAACCGTAGGATGCATAAGTGAATCTACATACGCTAATACATAGCATGTGTCAGTGACAGTTGTATATTAATACCAGTGAAATTTTGTTTATACAGTTTATTGAAAATAATTAAGCAATATGTTATATAATAATACAACACGAAGTTTGTGTCACATTTTTTGCAAATTACCACACTGTGTTCTTTGCAGGTAAGTATTTTGCATTTTATGCATTGCAAAGTACTCGTGCGACTAATCTTAACTGGACACACGCTATAGCTCTTCTTTTTGGGTGGTGTGGTGGATTCAGAAGTACCTGGTGCCGGAAATTCTATGAATTTTTTCATGTCATCTATGATGTGTCGGTGTAATTCAGAATTTTGTCATCTCACTTTCATAAACGGGAGTATCAATTCCTGAACTAATTCTTCCAAAAATATTCTTCGTTTATGACTGTTGGCAGCAGCATAGTTTGGATTTTCGTTTGTGTGAAGGAAAAAGGAATTTATGGCTGCAACATCCATAACATTTAACCAAACTGCAGACGGCCAACATCTAGTCTGTCTCTTGCATGTGTAATTTCCAAGCATTTGGTCCATATGATCCACACCACCTTTCGTCTTATTATGAAATGTTATTATGTCCGGTTTTCTTTTACAGTTTTCTATGGAAATTTGATCATCATGATGCATACAACTCAAGAGGTCAGTGTCAGATCGTCAGAAAATCCAAAAACTGAAGAATAAACGGGCCTTTCTTCTTTTATAGAAAACCAGTTGGAATTTCTCGCTTGTTTTTGCGAAGTGTTCCTACAGATGTTATCCCAATAGCTAGAAGCTGGTGGGCTAATGGTACACTGGTAAAGTAGTTGTCAAATGTTATGGTTCTGGAGGTATTCTTTATAGATGATACTAAGGTCATTACCACATTTTGTGAAACATTCTCCGCTGTTTTTCACCCGGCTGCTTGCCTAAATAAACTTAACCATCAATCGCATAGCCAGTATCGCTTTCACATATCCAAAAAAAAATATTCCATACTTTGTCGGCTTGTTTGGCATATATTGAATAAAACCACAGCGTCCTCTATATGCCAACAATTGCTCGTCAATGGTTAAAAGCTCTTTCGGTATCATAATTTTTCGACATTATATAGGAGCAAATTTGTCACTCTCGCCCCTACAATTCTTGTAGAAGCGATTCAGGCCCCCCTAAGAAAGCATTTATTTCTACCAAACTAATCTCTGGTCATGGCTTTCCTTTATATTTATGTTTAGCTTCTGTATTTGTGCAAAGTATTATTTCATTTACCATTTCCGATTATGGCAACAACGCCATAAAATTTTGTTATTTTTATAAATTTTAGTAATTTTTTAGGGTTTTTCGTGTTGTCAAGTTAATGTCAGTTGACATTTGACATATACCATGTAAATAACATTTCTACTATTCGTATCATTCCCAACTTCGCGAATATTCGAAGAGTGTTGAGTTATATTGTGAGTTATAAGGACGTTTATAAAAAATGTCGCAAGAGGTGAACCTTTTAAAGATAAATTAATATTTAGAAATTTCATTTACATAAACATATTTTAGAGAAAGATAAACCACAAACCTCAAATGCACCTCAAATTTTTCACCTAATGAAAAACAGGTGTTGTATAGTTTAATATACAAGTACAAAGAAATAGTGGAAAATAAGAAAACGGATGGTACCACAAACGACAAAAAAAAACTAAGCTTGGCTAAAAATTACCCAAGAATTTAACGCGAGTTGTCCTGCAGGACAAAAAAGGACCATGTCCTCGTTGAAAAAGTTATACACAAATAGAAAGCGGGATATCAGAAAACTGGTGGCAGAAGAAACTAAAGAAAAATATTTAACAGGAGGTGGACCTGCAATCAAAGAAGCACATGATGCAGAAAAGGATCTCGTGTTCAGTATTATGAATAAAAAAACTGTTTATGGCCATGCAAATACTTTTGATAGCGATGCTGATCCACAACCACTAGGATCCCAATCAATTGATATTGTGGAATTCCTAGATGATGATGTTTTTGGTGATAAACAGGATCAAAATGAGAATATACCACCAATGGAAAATGAAGTAAATGAAAATCTAGTGGAGGAACTTGTGGTGGAAGTTATGTTTTTAAATAATTAAATAATATAAATTAAAACATATTTTTACAGTCACGAAATTCAAACTGGAATCACGCTTCAGCCGCATCATTGGCAACCCCCATGAGTAGTACCTTAAAAAGAAAAGCTCATATGAACACTCCAAGGAGACGACCAGCCACAGTGGTGCGTGCTTTAAATTCATCTGACATAGCCGTTCAGTAGGACCAATTAATAAAAAAGAGATTGGGTATAGTAGAGCTAGAGGAGCAGCTGTTGCAAAATGGTTTAAAGTGGAGAAAAGAAAAATAGGATTTGGAAAGACAATCACTTTTATTAGATATACAAATTAAAAAGGAAACGTTGCAGCAATTAAAAGAAAATAAAAAAGTAGATTAATTAACCCATTAATGGCCAAGGGTTGAAAAAATTTAACTTTAAATATTTTTTTAATTAAATCTATTTAAAAACACATTAAATAATACAAATCCAAAAAATTAAAAAATATATAGGTGAACCTAATACAAAATGTTGCGTTTACGCAACGTTGGCTGAAAAAGGAGTAATTTTTTTTTTTTATTTTTCATGGAATGGAGCAAAACATTCGGTATGTAAAAAAACATTACATTTTATGCATGAGAATATTGTTTGGCTTCTACATTGTCGGCATCTACGACGAATACCTTGGTCATTTTTTATTATAACATGTCCCACCTTGTCTGTTCTGATTTCGTTGGGAAGACTATTTTTGGATGGTCGCCCAAGAGATATTGTCTGTACATTTTTGAAATTGATTGGGTTCTCTGTCTTTTCAGAATCGGCTTGTAATTTTTGCGATTTTATCAAAGCTAATGCCAAATAGGACCGGAATTCTAATTGACTCATTTTGCTGTCATTTCCCAGTCTATATATTCTCCATGCATTTACTATAGCACTATCAACTACGTTTATAAAAAGGGGCCACCACCATTTTTTTCCTCGTACCTTAATTCTCTAGTTTGCAATACCGTTGTCATGTAAATCCACTCCCCCCATATGTTTGTTGTACTGTTGTATAACATTAGGTTGAGGAATGTTCACTTCATTCCTCTCTTTCCGATTATATCTCTTTGTCTGTACCATGGGATCTATGAAGCAATTATTTGAAATAACAGTAACCACAGCATTATCGTTCCAACGAACAACAGACACTTCTGCAGCTGAATCAAAATAAAAATCGAATTCACCTCTTTCTTTTTTTCTAAGAGATTTAGCCGATTCCAGGGGACATTTCTCTATTCGGTTGTCACGAATAGTTCCAGTCGCAAAAATTCCCAGTTCCTTCAAAACAGTAAATAATTTATAAGAGGAAAAAAAATTGTCGAAAAAAATTCTGTGTTCTGAAGGCGATTTTAAAACTTTTAGAAGACTAATGATTACGTCTGCTCCTAATCCCAATTCGCTTTTGTCAACTCTGGCACCTCCATATGGTATGAACTGGTACAGGTAGCCATCAGACGAACAGAGGCACCATAGTTTGTAGCCGAATCTTACAGGTTTTCCTTTTATAAACATTTTGGCTGAATGCTTACCAAAATACGGGACCATTTCTTCATCGATAGATAAGTTATAGGTAAATATTCCAAACTGCACATTTCTTTTATTTATAAGTTCAAATAAAGGACGGAGTTTGAAAAATTTATCTGTTTTATCTAGTAGAGCATTATCACATAGATGTAAATTTTTCTTTATATCTCGAAATCTATTTCTGCTCATACAATTTTTGACCAAGGACACACCTTTATCCTCGTCTTTACTCCAGTACATATCCATTTGTGGAAGAGTGTGATAACCCGTTAAAATCATTATTCCCAAAAATTTTCTTAAATCATCTATAGAAAATATATACTGATGTCTATTATTATCATGGGCATATTTTATCGAAAAATCTACAATAAGTGTTAGAACCTCATTGTCAAAATACATTTCAAACACTTCTAGAGGACTTTTTCTTTCTACAGTCTCTTTCAACGTATGCTCACGGGTAATTTGATTGGACTCAGGCGATGAAAAATATGTGGGATGTTTTTTATGTTCCCATTTTGGACAAAATTTAGATAATTTGGCTCTTTTTTTTGGTCCAGGTCCAGGAGTAGGGGGTTGGCTTGTAGAAGGCTCGGGGAAATTGGCGTCTACCGTATCATCAAAATTATTTGAAATTATTTCATAAGTGCCAGCAACATCTTGAGTCAATTCATTTTCATTGCCTGAAAAATGACTAGTAAAAGTCTATCCTCATGAATGTAACGTATAGAGATAGCATTCAGAAGATTATTTTACGAAAATTACCTGTTAGATCGTTGTCGTCAAAATACTCTTCATCAGTTAGGTTGCTCTATTCTGGAGCAAGTCACATGTCACCGTTTTATTCCCTTATACTATTTCGCGATGTCACCCCTCGAGTTTAGAAATATACTGTCAATATAAAAAGTATTAAAATAGAAATTTATTGCCTTATACCGCCAACGTTGCGAATACGCAACATTAAAATTACTCAATTTCTTATTAAAAATTTTTTTTTTTACAAAAATGAAATTTACGTCAATATGATCCGAAAAGATAATAGTTTATAATAGACATGACAAAATCCAAAAATTGTTAGACACTCGTCGCAAATAAATTTCAAAGTACAGTGCTGCAGAATACATAAAAATCGGCAAAATTCAAAATTTTTTTTTTTTAATTGTAATGGAAATTGTGCCAAACTAAAATTTTTCCCGAAAGCTTCATAGTATACTCGAATTACTACCAAATAATTGAAACTCTAAAATAGCTGCAAACGGTTAAAAAAAAATTGTAAACAATATGTTGCGTTTACGCAACGTTGGCATTAATAGCGTTAATAAAAAAAAACTAGATAGGTTAAGTAATGAAAAATAGTTATTTTTATAATAAATTGTTTTATAAATCATTAAAGTAGTTATTTATTAAATTATCTCTTAAATAATGTATCTCATTATTGCCGATATTATTCATCTCCACACGGCCAGCCTCAATTTGAACATTTAAATCTGCTTCATTAATGTCATCTGGCAAAACAGCAACATTTTCCTCGGCCATAACTGTTCTGATAATATTTTGTAGAACTGCCGTTGCTACAATAATCTGCATCACAGTGGAAATTTTCAAACGTAGGCCATATGCAAGGACAGGAAATCGACGTTTCCAACTTCCAAAGAACCGTTCCACTGTATTTCGGGTTCTTATATGAGCTTCATTATACAGTTCTTCTGGTCTTGTTCTACACTCTGCCAATGGAGTTAGAAAATACTCTCGCAGAGGATAACCGCTGTCGCCTAAAAGAACCTTATCATTAATCATTTGTAATCAAATAGTAATATGTACTATTTTACGTTAAGTATCAGTAACATCATACCTAATAATATGCCATTTTGGAAATCTCCGTTTTCTAACCGTGCTCTAATCCGACTATTATTAAATATAGTTGAATCGTGAACAGATCCTGGCCACCTTGCCACAATATCCATGGCTTCCAAATTTGCATTTACAATAACTTGTACATTAAAAGAAAAGTAGCCTTTTCGGTTCCTGTACACTTCTGCATCTTCGCCACCAGGAGACTGAATTTTTATGTGCGTGCAATCAATGGCACCTATAATCCTGGGAAATGCAGCTATTCCATAAAACTGGTTTTGTACTGCTAGAATTTCTTCGGTATTACTTGGCATTTTTATGTATTGCGGTCTCAGCATAGCAATTGCACGCGATACCCGCGATATAATTCTACTAGCTGTTGAAGTATGCATCCCGGTAAAATCAGCTACAATAGTTAAATGGCTAGCAGAAGCGTAAAATCTAAGGGTTGTTAGCAACTGGTTCATTGGAGACACACAGTTGTTTCTGTACAAAACAAGTAGTATTAAAATAATCTAAATTCAGCCTATAAAAGTATAATTTAAAATAATGTATACTACTTACTTATTAGACGGAAATTCTATAATTTCTTGTATTTGTCGTAGAACATACAAACAACTTTGTTTTGTTAGACGAAATCTTTTAAAAAAATTATATTCGTCCATTTCGTGGAAATAATTGGATCTTGTGTATATTAATTTTGGAAAACCAAAATCAATTATTTCCAAAACATCTAAATCGTCGTCGAAAATTTGCAGATCCATTATTTTATTTTATTACTTTTTTAACGTATAGGTTATGTGCGGTTATGTCTATTTGACGTATGCGCTTGAGAACAACTTAAGCACTGGATTTCAAATACTTATATTTGAGAACGTCTTATTGATTTTGAGAACGGGTTACTTGACGGTGCAACGCAAATTCACTACTTAAGCATTACTTAGCCTTTAAGCAATGCTTATGTATTACGGTGCAAACGGGCATTAGTGGAAAGTCCGAGTAAGACTCCGGTAATTCTTAAGTTTGATTGTTATACTTTTTGACGAGTCGCTCCTCTCAATATGATCGCTTTAGCCCTTGGTAAGTCGTTAATGTTTTATTTCACATATTAACTTGTAAAGGTAGTAACTAATTGCTTTAGCTCTTTCTGATTTGGTATGAACCTACGTAATGTTTGATATTCTTTTTATTAAATTGATCATTTTGTAATTGTTGAACTTAGATTTTGTTTTAATGCTTTTAATTAAATTTGCTTATACAGATTTTCAAGTAAAGTTAGGAAAATTACTAGATTAAAATTTCTTTTGGTGTTAATCAATATAAAGTTTTCGAGTTATTTTTGTAAATAAACTTTGCTTGTTCCAATTTATTTCAACTTTAATTCTGTTTATTAATTTTAGATTGTATTTTATTTTTTTGCTATTGTTTTCGTTTGATTTTAATTCATTAAATTTGTTATTTAAATTTGACTTGATTTCTATTATTTATCTTAATTTCATTTAACTTTGCTTCCTAAATCCAAGCCGGCGTGACAAGGTTCTGCTTGTCGCATACGCCTTTAGCACGCCCACACAACAAAGTAAGAGCTGCTCCTTACACTGTTAACTATTTTTATTGTTTAACGTTAATTTCTTTATAATTTTGAATGTTAATTATCACAACATATATGTGACGCAGTAAGTAACTTTCAATGTAAATTCTTTCTAAACAAAATTTAACACGGGTCTAATTCTTACAAAATGTTTAATACTTTAATTACATCTTTTGTAGAGTCTATGATGATGACATTTTATCGAAACATGTAAGACAAAGATTTTTAAATAAAAAAACCAGTGAAAGTACAGATTATAATTTTCATTTTATTAATTTAAATTTAGATGCTACATAATTTCTACAATGGTTTGGAACTATTGGTGAGGTGTGTAAATACTGTATAGTCTTTTTGGGTTTGCTGATAGTTGTTGTAATCAGTTTTCCGACAGTACCTTCAAAATACGTATGTGTCGGTTTCTTTCTCTTATTTCATTTTTCTTCGTGTAACTTTACAGTCGCGCTACGTTTTCTTGGAATTTTCTACTTGCTTGTTAAGAACATATTCGTTAAGAACAAAGTCTCTAACCTTTCTTATAAATCTAGAACATTTGTCATGACTTTTCCCGTCCAAAATATTATTTTTCACCATCCCAAACCAATTTTCCAGCGCTGCATTACTTTGAGGATCTGCAATTAAACTTACCCACATGGTACATACAGTATATGTCTCAGAAAACATTGTGCAAATGGAGGTGAGTACAATTCATTGGACTTCGATTTTGTTGTAGTTGTTTTTGTTTCGCTTGGAACCGAGTCATACATTACAAAGGTTCATCATTCTCTATTTGTGCCACTATGTTTGCGGAAAACTCTTTAAACGCGTCTGTAACCTGATCTGTCTCATACCGATTTAGTAATAATTTGAATAGATCATTTTAATTTTTAGAATTTCAAAATCTTTTATATTAAATAAGGTGGCAACTACTTCTTTTAAAATTTTTGCAGTAAGTTTACCTTGCAAAAATTTGTTGATATCCCCGGCTAACAGCTTCATTAAGTATGCACAACACAATTTAAGAATCACGCCGCTGCTTACTATCTTATCAGGAGTGTGGATGTTATTATAAATATTATTAAGATATGTGTCTATAGACACGCAGTTCCAAGCTTCACATATTGCGTTGATTAAAGCCAGACTAAAATCTGTAACCACAACGTCAAATATTGGCCAACAATTATGTTTTATGTAAAAATACTTTATTTCAGTCAACCAAACTGTTAATGTTGCTGTGTCGTGTTTTGCTGAAATCAGTTCAAAGACGGAACAAATTCTATAGTTTTTGAACCGAACTACTCCGGCGTAGTATAGAATTCGCTTAGAATCATTGTAAACCTTATTACACTTCCATCTAAATACAACACATTTTTACTTGTACGGACGGTGAAGGATTTACTTGTATTAATTTGTTGTCTACTCATTATATAGATCATTAATGGTTGGCCTACTTTATATATGTAATCACTATTCTCTCGCTGCATAAGTATTAGATCATATATCGTGAACGCACGCGGTAAAAACCGGAGTCAATTAAAATAGGTGAAAGTTAGGAAATAGAAAGGTAATTATAAAAAAATAAGTTTTAATAACTTACGATTGTTTTATTGTCCTAAATTTCCCTTTTTTTTATTAAATGTTATAAAGTAATAATTCTAACTATTTCACGCGCTCCAAATTTGAATAAGATTAGATAAGAGGTCGAGCAAGGGGCTCGCTATCGTTATATCCCCTTCGGGGTTAGCGCACGCGCGGTCGCATTTACGTATTAATTCATGCGGCGTGAACATTCCACCGACCAAAAGTTAATGAACTTTTATACAATAACATAATATATATACATATTAGTAAGTATCAACACAATATCAAAAATAAATAACATTCAAATGGCATTGAATTTTTAATATTTTAGGTTAGGTGGGCAATGGACAAATTTTTATAGTTGGACGCGTTAAGAATCCGTTCTTGGTTCTGACAGTTACGACCCTTATGGTACCATCCGATCCGGGATGTAATTCTTCAATTCGTCCGAAGTTCCAGTGTAATTGTGGCAGTTGTTCGTTTTTTATTAAACTTACAGAGAATACGTTATTTTAATGTTACAGCAAAACACATGAGGCATAAGCCTGTCAGGCCCAACGTATACACTGTAGGGTTAATACCATGTCACCGATCGCCGGACAAGAGGTAGGTATATTCCATTTTACTCGTTGTTGTAATGTTGATGAATATTCCTGCCTCCATATGTTCCAAAAGTCCTGTATGGTCCCCTTAATAAGTTGCTATCTATTTAATCGATTGAGAGGAATATGTGTTACATCGGTCTCTAAAACAAACTTATTAAGTGGCTCCAGACATAAAAAATGAGCAGGAGTAAATGGTTCCAGATCATTTTTACAAGATAGAGGCGTGAGGGGTCTGGAATTTAATATTGCCTAAATTTTTTTAAGAATCATATAAACTTCCTCAAATGTCATCCGTTGATCACCGATGACCCTCAATAAATGTGTTTTTACAGCCTTGACTCCAGCTCCCGCGAGACTGTTAAAATGGGGAGCTCCTGGAGGATGAAAAACCCATGTTAATTTTAATTTTTCTTCAGAAGCCTTGGCGAGTTCTCTCAGTTTATGATTGGCCCCTACAGAATTGGTCCCTTGATCTGAAAGCAGAGTCAGACATCGTCCTCGTCGTGATATGAATCGCTGTAAAGCCGCATCTCTAAACGCATCTGTGGTAAGGTCTGAAACTAGTTCAAGATGAATCGCCTTGGTGGCAGTACAAACAAATACACATATATATGACTTTACAGACCGCAAACTTCTACCACGGTTGAACGTGGTGTATATGGGGCCAGAAAAATCCACAGCAGTTGTTGTAAATGCTTTAACTTCGGATAGCCGATATCGAGGAAGTTCCGCCATAAACGGTGCATAGGAACTTGGTTTGCATCGAAAACATCTGATACATCTGGATGTGACTCGGTAGATGATGCTCCTGGACGATAAAATCCAATATTGCTGTAGAACCAGTGATTGAAGAGTTTTTTGCCCCGGATATAAGTATTTATGATGTAAATCTTCTACTATTAATTCGCTTAACCGAGAGTTTTTGCGCAATAACAGTGGATGTCGATGTTCGAACGGCACTACACTGTTTTTAATACGACCACCCGCCCTGAGAGATCCATCTCGGTCGAGAAAAAGAGCCAGTTTGCGAAAGGGTTAGTAGGGGTTTTATTTTTTTTTATACAGGTTAAAAGTTTAGGAAACATTTAATTTTGAATATGGCCTATAATGGTATAAAGAGCGTTCTGAATCTCAAAAGGAGAACTTCTTGAATATGATTGACACGATTGGATACAAATGTTTTCCAACGATTGGGAAAAGTTGAAATCCAAGCCAATACGACTTGGGAAGCCGACCATGCAGTCGTAGATTCAAATAAATCAACCAATAAAACAGCTCCGCAGAGCTCCAGTTGTGGAATCGAAATTGATTTTAATGGCGCTACCCGAGACTTGGCACAGAGAAAAGAAACATTTATTGAGCGATCAGGACTTTCACAGCGCAAATAGGCAACTGCACAGTATCCTAACTTAGAAGCGTCGCAAAAGATGTGAAGTTGTATAGATTTAGTATTGGGCTGAATCGTTTTGTACAAGGAGTGGTGCGAGGAAAATAAGAAAATTTAAAGTTATCAGTTGTTGGATCCCATTGTAGACCCAAAACTTTAATACAGCTAATGTCGTCATAATCCATGGATATAGGAAGTTCTAAATCATTTATAGAAACAGCCTTTAGAATGTAAGTACAATTACTCGATGGAAAACATATCGTGTTACACAAGTCCATCAATAGTGGCAGCGAATACGTCAATTACAAAGGATATTTCAGCATCGTGCTGTTTGCTTTGGTTGATGGTAACTATAATTTCATGTTTGTGGATGTGTGTTGCCAAGGTAGAATATCCGATGGTGGTGTGTTCTCCAGTACCGAGTTATATAAATTAATGATGCAAAAGCGGTCTCCCAATCGGTCTCTCGAATCTTCCAGCACCTACTCCACTAAATGGGAGAGAAGATCTCCTTTGAGAAGAATCCTTTGCTTGCCCGTTCTTTCTTTTATATTTTTGTCTAATTTTCTCTCACTTAAGACCGCAATGCTTGCTTACAAATGTTATAATGCTGAAATCTAGAGCTAATTTTAAGCGGACATGTGACACTTTAAGTGCACTGAAGGCACTCATTCAAGATCTGAGTGCTAAAGTTCTGTCTTTGTCTGATTCAGTTAAGAATATGAATGCGGACTCACGGATGCGATTCAATGTATTTTTAAAGAAGTAGTTCCCTACCCAATACGTATCTGGAAGGTGTTTCGGATAGAGAATTTGACACAGTCTGAGTCTGTTGGGGTGGTTCCAGTCAAACAAGAAAATCTAATCTTAAAAAATCCATGATGTAGAGGTATAATTTAATAATAAAGACAAAAAGGCCTCTTCTTCTCTAAATATTATATTTTATTTACATGGTACCGGTTTCGACATGTTTACATGTCATCATTAGCCAAAACTACAAAGCATCAAAGCAGTAACATAATAATGGTTATCCCTCCAACACTACCGATAAATTATTGTTCAAAAACATCGTTAAGCAGGATCCTCTTTATAATTATGACAAAGACAGATTTGACAATTTTAGATCACTGACATACGATAAGATCAACTGCAAGATTAAGTCTATCCTGCAATCATACGGTGTTTATGTTGGTTTCAAGTCTAGTGGACAGATCAGCAATATATTGGCCAATCATAAACAGAAAGAAGACATTTTGAATTGTAGTGGTGTTTATTCTATCGGATGTTGTGATTGTGCCGCTGTTTACATCGGTCAGACCGGTATCTTTTATGTAGCTTCCATAAAAGATTATATGAACACAAAACGAAGAATACTTCCAATATATTTAAGCATATGAGTGAGACCGAACATAACATTAATTTTGAAAGTGTGAAACTCCTTCTCAAATGCGATAAAGGTGTGAGAATGGATTTTTTCAAGGGTTTTGAAATCGATAAAGTTAAACATAGAAATGATTCTCACCTACTGAATGATCAATTAGAAAATTTTTATAAACCTTTGTACGCTTTTTTAAAGCATTAGATTTTCCTTATTTTTAGTTCCGACTCTTTTTCGTTTTAATTTTATTTCATATTTATAACCTGTTTGCGACAACATAAATTTTCCGCTCGAAATCGAGAACTAGTCAGTTGTATCGAATGTGTTTTCATGAAAGTTCTTCTTAATTTATTGCCACGAAAAGTTTTAACACCGATATAAAACAATATTTTATCGAGGATTATTGTACGACAATCGCTGGTATGTAATTAGATAATGCTTTATCAGCGTCGCGAGGGAACGACGACCTGCACGATGGCGGGGGCGCCTCGGAAGAATACGAGTGATTGTCCGAGAGTTGGGAGTAAGAAGCGGTTAAGTTCGGTGGTAATAAAAAGACTTAAAAGTTATCTGTGATACCGTTTTTGATTTCCAACCCGAATATCTTCCCGACGTCCGGAGTACTAAAACTCAGTACGAAACACGGTAAGTACCGGTAATATTATATTCAGATTAGAAGGGTTAGCTAGCGTTGGTACCTCCGCAATAAGAATTCAAGCGAGTAGCTAGGAGTAACTACCCCCCTGAACCAAGGGCGAAACGTGACATTTGGTGGAGGCGCCTTACATTTGATCCCTAGGTTATTTACACGTAGGAAATGCCTGAGGGTGCTAGAACTAGGTTACAGGTTCGCAGAGATGGTAAAACAGATAGAAATAGTCCTCTCAGTTTAGAAGTTAATTTGGATCAAAATGTGTTTAGTAGAAGCGGAATGACTCCTAGATCACCCCCCCTAACAATGAGCACACCGTTTCCTCAGACAACAGTGACGGTTACTACAGCGGGTAGTTCGAACACTGGCGCCGTACCACGCATTAAGTCACCACCACCCCCGGTACCCATAGCAGCTCAGAGTATATTACCGGTGGATATCCCATTCGATGATGCCGACTCATCAAAGGCTTATGAACACATTTCTTTTCGACAATCACCTCAAATACATAAACAAATTGAACTCCCTCCGGTATTTACAGCACAGACTCCCATAAGACCAACTAACACGTTTTTGTCCAAAAATGTCACAAATGCACCTCGAGTTTCAGCGCCGGTACAACTTGATGCCACGCAGAAACGCGTAAGGGTGCTTTCTCCGCCTAGGGGAGCCCCTTCGCCACCCAGACCAGACGGCACAATAGGAAATCAGTTCAATTTATTGGGGAATAACACAATATCACAAATAAACGAACACAGGAATCCTTTAATGCCCAAATTCGTGCAGCCTCCTTCATTTAATCCTGAGCGAGATGACCCCATTCGATTTTTAAAGGAATACAGAATTGCTGATCAAGCAAACGCGTGGAATGACATGTTGATGCTCTGTTATTTTGTAAATTCCCTGCAAGATACAGCTGCAGTATGATTCCGAAATTTTGCGAAACATAATCCCAATGCTGATTGGACGAATACTTTAAAAGCGTTCAAAAATAAATTTATTGTCCCAAATTACGAGGAAGATCTAAATTTTAGGTTAATAAGTCGTCGCCAGAGCCCAAATGAATCGTTGCTTCAATATTATTANGGCGAGCGCCCAAAATGTAGGCTCTTTCTTTATGTTGTCTAGGGATTTTCTTTTAATGTAACACGTTTTAGAATTAAACCGTATATTAAAATAAACTGTTTGATAATAACAAAAATGAACAATGAATTCGTCTTTGCACGTCTTGAGAAGTGTTTCGTGCGGTGCCTTCGGCGGAACTCTCTCGACTGGTCTTGATATTCTTAAAAAATAAAATGTGTGTGTGCGCGAATGGTGGGGAGGCCGAAAAGTGACGCCCTCTCTTGGGTAAACTCCTACATATATATTATAACCATTAATCTCAACTATTTAATAGTAGTATTTGTTAAACCATAATATGAAAAATGTCCTCAATTTGTGGTTCAGTGAGCGATCTAGCCCACATTTTCGCTGTCCGTTTCAAATTAATGTTTTGCTGATTCAAATTCTTTGATGTTAGAAATTCAATAAACTCATTGTATACCCTAGCCAAATAAAAAGTAAAGTGTTTTTGTGCTATTGATTTATTTGTTCGAATTGCAATGGCAAGCCCGTGAGATGCAGTTCGCGTACAATAACAATGGGATGGGAATGTTCTTCTTCTTATATAATGGGCTTGGATATGGGATTTGGAAACTAGTCCTTCTTATATCCCAGTTACAGCGTCTATTTATAACACTTTTGTCTCTGGTGCGTTACTGCCTATGTATATGCAAGAGGAGCCCCGCGGTTCTAGTAATGTAATTAAAGTTATTTATTCTGTCAACAGTAAACGTTTCTACCGTCATGCGCAAAAAGCATCACTCCAACACTAAGCAAAGGAAACAAAGGTAACACTCACATAAAGAACTCTTCTCGAGCCCGGGGGTGTAGGCTCTTTATACAAAGGAATCAAGGTTACCCCTCGGTCTGGAATTAGATGGGTATCTGAAATATGGAACAGAAAAAACAATTTATATTCATATCATCAATCATTATATCAATTCACATTCCCTAACCGATATTCTTGGTATTTTTAATAAATTTATAGATGCATCTGTATATCTTTACATCTCTTAAAGTTAATAGTTCTCTAAGTTCGTATGGTTGATGGTAATTTATCTGAGACAAATTATACATCAGTTCTTGTCTTTGTAAGTTGTATCGAGGACATTCAACAATTAAGTGGTTAATATCGCCAATTTCTCCACATTCACAAAAGGGGTTATCTCGTTTTCCAATTTTATGTAGGTACTTTTCTGTTATAGATTGTCCAGTACGTAAGCGACAAATTACTGTACAAAAATGTCTGGATATATATGGGTGTTCCTGAAACCAGCTCTTCCGTGTTAGCTGTGGTTGAATACTCGCATACCATCTCCCTTTCATTCCTGATGTGATTTCCCAGCATCTACTCCATTCCTCCCACATCCAATCTGAATACTGTTGTCTCACCTCTTCGCACTCTAGACTAACCAATAAAGGTCTCTGTTCTAGTCCTCTTCGTGCCAAACCATCCGCCGTCTCATTGCCCTGTATCCCGCAGTGTGATGGCACCCAACACAAAGAAACCTTCCTTTTCCTGATGAACATCTCATGTAAGATCTTCAATATTGAGAGTAATAGATAGAGCCCAGCCTCGCCTGGTCGAAAATTTTTAATAGCTTGTAAGGCACTAAGGGAATCAGTGAAAATGATAGTACTTCTGTTCGACATTCGCTGACAAAGCTCCAGAGCCTTTCTGATACCAAACAACTCTGCGGCGTATATTGTCATTTGGGGTGGTAAGCCAGCACAGTATTCCAGATTCCCCATCATAGAGTAAATGCCGACTCCAACAGCTTTAGGCTCCCTTCGCAGAGACCCGTCCGTAAAGATATAGTTATAATTTGGCCATCTTGTCCTTATGTATGTCACGAACATAGCATTTACCCCGTTTGGCTGGGCGGTCGATTTTATCATGTTGTTATATATCGGCAGACGTAACACGATCTCGTTGCCATGGGAGACTGCTTCATAAGGAATAGTGAAATTGACGGGTCTAATATCCTGTTTTATCTTCCACCTGTCATCCATAATCGTTCTCAGCACACTTATCAACATCGGTATTTTAGTTGGTAAAAATCGTGCATCCAACTCAGCCCTAAGCCTTCGCAACAGCAATATTAATGGGTTATTGCTTTGTCGCATATTTTTAATAATGAAATTTCTTGTTCTCACCTCTGCCAGGATTCTCAATGATGGGTCAACATTCTCAGCTTCCAATACATTAGTCGGCGTAGTTCTAGGAAGTCCCAAAACACACCTAACCCCATGATATTTGACTCTTTCTAGCTTTTCGATCAGGGCCTTTGGCAGGGGCATGATTATGCCAAGCAAAAACTCCAATCTGGATCTCACCAGACCTCTATATAACATCCCAAGCGTCACCGGGTCACTCCCCCACCTAGAGGAGGATACAGCCTTAAGAACATTAATCGCTTTATTAGCCTGAGTCGCCGAAAAGTGGATTTGTTCCCTCCAACTCAGCTTAGTGTTGATTCTGAGTNAGCCTTTGTACGCTTTTTTAAAGCATTAGATTTTCCTTATTTTTAGTTCCGACTCTTTTTCGTTTTAATTTTATTTCATATTTATAACCTGTTTGTAACAACATAAATTTTCCGCTCGAAATCGAGAACTAGTCAGTTGTACCGAATGTGTTTTCATGAAAGTTCTTCTTAATTTATAAAAGTTTTAATCTGTTCGTTTTATTGTACAGTTTTTACATTGTTACTGTCATTTTTCTAGTGATTTTGCATGTCCTTACGTTGTGACCTTTTTTATGACTGTAAGTTAAAGATTTTCTAATATTTTTTGAGAAATACATACTTATAATTGATTTTATTGTTCCTCTTTTATTATCTGATGCTTTGTAGATTTGGCTGATGATGACATGTAAGCATGTCGAAACCGGTACCATGTAAATAAAATATAATATTTAGAGAAGAAGAGGCCTTTTTGTCTTTATTATTAAAGAAGATCTAAGTCGAGACTTATTAAGGTTGTACTGGAAAGTAAGACTGATGTTATTTCATTGTTGAGTAAATCAAGAAATCTATCGATTGACTCGAGGATCGCTGATGTGTTACGTCATAACTTATCTTCTCCAGTCGGTACCATTAATCTTGTTTCTGCCAATATTCGCTTTAGGACTTCGGGTTACTGTTTGAAATTGGTTCTTTGCTACATACCACCAGCTACTCCGCTTGGGTTATATAAGCTTTTCCTATCTTATCTGGAAACTGCTCTCGATTTGTCGTCTGGAAGTATTCTTCTTGGTGATTTTAATATCCCAAAATATCGCGATCCATGCTGTGATTTTAGTTGTTTACTTAATAACTTGGCTAGTTTGGTATTTGTTTCTTCAGATGTACAACTAGACGTATTTAAGTCCTCATTTGAACTTGTCAGCAGCGACAGTTACCATCCTGCACTTACGATGGACATGACTATGCCTTCTAAGGATGTGGGTCGTTATTAAATTCGTCAAGATTTTAGCTATGCATTTTTCGAGGGTTGATTGGAGTGAATTATTAACACTGCATTCACTCGATTTATGTTGTAAGCATTTTTGCAGAGTTCTTTATGAACTACTGGATGAGTACATCCCTAAGAAACGTGGTAGAACAATTGAATTTAAACATTCATCATGGTCTGAGGTGCTTGTTCAGCAAGAAATAACATTATCATAAAATGTATAGAAAAACTAAAATTACAATAACCGACCGCGTTGGTTTGTTTTAAAAAGAGTTTTATTTTCAGAAAACAATTACACAGAAGTTTAAAGTAACTACGAATTACAATTTTAACGAATTACGATGCGGGTTATTAAGAGGTTGATTAATAACTGAATAAACAATAGATTTGTACGTGCTTTTATACTTTTTACTGTTTATCTTTTCTTGTGGTTTCGGATTACAGCCACTTGTTGGTGTCATCCTCTCTACGCGTCTGATAACACTAAATCACAGTTTCACCGTCAAATGTACTCCCGTTCTAGACGTGAATGTAAATTGCGTCTCCGCCTGGACCATCAAACGTATGTCGCTACTGTGGAGAGAGATGTAAATGCCGATCCAGAGAAGTTTTGGTCGTTTGTAAATTCATCACGCAAAAATCATTACATTATCGGATGGTGATACTATACTAACCGCTACCAAAGACACTGTAGATCTATTTGCTTCTCATTTGGTAGTTCTTACAATTTACCGGGGAATGTTATTTTGCAATATCTGAGGTCAGTAAAGAGGAATTGTGGGCGTCACTCAGGAGTTTTAAATCAAAATCCACAACAGGCCCGGACGGTATTGCGGCTTTTTTTGTCAGAGACTGCGCGATCCCTCTTCAAACACCTCTACGCCATATTTTCAATTTGATTATCGAGGCATCATATTTTCCGCCGGTATGGAAACAGCAGAATTTGTCCAATTTTCAAAAAAGGTGATAGGCCTTTGGCAGGGGCATGATTATGCCAAGCAAAAACTCCAATCTAGATCTCACCAGACCTCTATATAACATCCCAAGCGTCACCGGGTCACTCCCCCACCTAGAGGAGGATACAGCCTTAAGAACATTAATCGCTTTATTAGCCTGAGTCGCCGAAAAGTGGATTTGTTCCCTCCAACTCAGCTTAGTGTTGATTCTGAGTCCTAGATATTTGATGGAGTTTGTATATCTGATAATTTCTTCTTCTACCTTTATAGGTGGGTGTGGAACATTCCTTTTTTTGGTCAAGATCATCCTTTGTTTTGTTTGTAGAGATGCTGAGGGTACGTTCATCAAGGAAAACCAAGACCCTCCTCAGTGCCTCATTTGTAGCTTCCACACATCCCTCTATGGAGTATCCTCTACAGAAAAGAACCAAATCGTCAGCGTAGTATATAACTGAGCAGCCGGTTGACATTAGTAAGACGTTGAGTCCATTTATATATATATTAAAGAGTAGGGGGCTCAAAGGACTTCCCTGGGGCAATCCTCGATGAGCTATGCGGGCGCCGATGTTCTGCGTATCCTCCTTAAGCTGAATTCTTCTCCATCGTGCAAGTTCGTACGTTGCATTTATCCACAAGTCAGGAATTCAGTGTACTCTCATTATCCTCTTCATGGTGGGAATGTCCACGTTATCGTATGCGGCCTGTATATCCAAAAATACCGCAACGACCGATTGCTTCTTAGCAAAGGCCAGTTGGACTGTTGATATAAAGTAGGATGTGCAGTGTGCTATGCCTTTTCTTTCCTAAAACCAAACATTAAGTGGTCAAACAGCAGTTCTCTTTTCATAAACCATTCCATTCTGCATGCAATAATCTTCTCAAACCATTTTCGGAGGCATATCATAAGTGATATTGGTCTGAAGTTTTTATCGCCTTCTAAATTCTCCCCTCGTTTAGGTATTGGAACCACCACAACATTTCTCCATTCATCCGGGATTTTTCCACCATTTAATATATTATTAAATTCTTTATGTATAATATTATGAGCTACCGTTGGTAATAGTCTAAGGGCATGATATGTTATTTTATCGCCTCCTGGTGCTGTATTTCTAAAGCCTTTCAATACCTTCTCCATTTCTGTTTTGGAAATGAGTCCCATATTGAAGCCTTCCGGCCAATCTGTTGTCTCTACCAAATCCTCTTCAGCTTCCTCCTTCCTGGGAACATATGAGGGGCAGATGTTATTCAAAAATGGTTCATGCCACTTTTCATCCATTTTTCGAGTTATTCCACGTTCTTCTCGAGCATATTTCAAGCATCTGATCTTTGCCCACACTTCACTGGTCGGAGTGTTTCTATCAATTCCGCTACAGAATTTTCTAAAGTGTTCCCTTTTCTTCCCTAATATAATTTTCTTAGTCAGAGCAATGTGTCTTTTCGCAATCATGTATCGTACAGGTGTTTTATCTTCCATAAATTGCCTGATCAGATATCTCCTCAGTTTTACCGCTCTTGAGCACTCTATGTCCCACCATGGGCAGAAATAATTTTGATTTAATTCTTCAGTCTCTGAAAGAGTGGATATCCTCCTTGCGTCCTCAATAGCCCCTGTAAGATCTGATAAAGTATTAGCTCTTCCAGACGCAAGATAGTCCTCCATATATTTCTGAAACATCCCCCATTTGTTGATCCGTTTCCTGCGTCGATGACCCAAGTTTTGTTTATTTGGCATGACTGAGTGATCCCAAGTGTAACCAAAGCAGGGAAATGATCGCTTCCCAGTGTATCATCTAGATTGTCACATAGAACTTCCCCTGCCACGTCTGGGGAACATATCACAAGGTCTAAAACACTTTTTACTTGGTTACCTAAAAACAACGTAGATTTTCCGTCGTTCACCACACATAACCCGTACTCCTCGATAATTGACTGAAGTGCTCGACCTCTGGCATTCTCCAGATGCCTGTCACTCATTGCTGGTAGGTGAGCATTGAAGTCCCCCAGTAGCATAAACCTGGATTCATGTGGTATATTCTGTAGAACTTCCTCCCAGTCATTTGTGCCAAAATGCACATCTGGGGGAATGTATCCAGCTACAATGATATTATTATCAATAGATATGGCCAAAAAATGCACACGTTCTATGTTGGATTTAATGTTTTCATAAAAACAAAATTTGAGTTTCTTGTATATCAAAATTGATAAACCTCCGTACGAATCGTCTCTACATACATAAAGGTGGTTATAATATGGGGTAGATATAGGGTAATCTTCTTTTAGCCATGTTTCTGTTATAATTACTACTTCCACGTGTTGTTGTTGAAGGAAATGGAATAAACTTCCTTTGTTATGTGGTAAACTCCTGGCATTCCACAGTAGCACTTTCATTAAAAGGAATGTCTTCGTCTAAATATATAACTTGATTGTTTGAAGTTTCATTATCTAACATGTCTTCTTGCCTTTGTGATGTTCTTTCCTCCCTTCTCACTAGTATTGTTGGCTTAATTCTCTGTTCTTCATTCCATTTATTCAGATTAAGGTACCTTGTTTTTTCTATATCTTTCTGAGGAGTTTGTATCTTTTTCTTGATGATTTTACCTTTGTCTACTGGGCTTTTCTCTGGAGACATTTTCCTTTTAGGAGTATCTTGCATTCTTTTTATTTTTTTAATGCTTATTGATGGACCAGGACTTGTATCATCAGCCTCCGGTTCCCTTGCTACATCCGCATAGCTAATCAAGGGTCTGTAGTTAGCTGTTGCAGCTGTAAAACCTGCAGATCTTTCTACAGCGTTGGTCTTCTTCAAAGGAGGAAATTGCGAGTATTGGATATTTCTTACATTACTTGCTATCTGTTCCCTTTCGGGGTTTCTTAATATTAAATTAGCCTCAAAGGCTGAGTAGTTTCTGGAGGCCATTATACGTTTGACTTCTTTCTGTCTTAAATATTCCGGGCAACTGCGGTTGCTTAAAGCCACCCCCACTTCTGTTGCTGTATGACCGCCTTTACAATGGCAACACTTAACTTTTTGTGAGGAGCATTCTAACATATGATGTGGTCCTGTGCATTTGGCACATCTTGTTTGACCCTTACATTGATTTTTGGTGTGTCCATAACGACAACAATTGTAAAATTGAATCAAGGGATAGATATAAATTACAGGAATTCTAATGCATGAAAAGATAGAGACGTACCTTGGCATTCTCACACCAGCAAACGTGACCACCAGGGTAGCTGAGTCCACATACGAAATCTCTCCGTTCTCATTAATTATTTTCCGTTTCAATCTTCTGACTTTCTTTATTTCCCTTCCATTTTCTGTTTGTAAGTATTGTAATAAAGTATCTTCGGATAATGCGGTATCACTTTCACGAATAATTCCTTGGCAAGACACCCGATGTGCGGGAATGTATCCGATCCAGTTATTTTCCTTTAACATAGGTGCCATAATAAAATTATTAGCCTTTTTAAAGTTATTAAATTCTACTTCTACACGGTTTCTACCACGTTTTTCTATTTTAACTATACCATCTACTTTGTCCTCAAATAATTTTTTGCTTACCTGTAAGTCACGCATATACCCAATGTTCTTATCGATAGATTCTAGATAAATTACATATGGTGGTTGGTCTAATTCGCAATATCTGTTATCGTTAATGTAGTTGTTATTACGTGTTTCCTTAGAAGCATCTAATTGTTGTGTGTTAACCACGTGTACGCCATCGGAGGGTCCGCCGCCAATGGCGGACTGCCCTCCGTTATCACGATTCATATTTAGCCGGTTAGACCGGCTAATGAGTAATATGTCTCTATAAACTACCTAATCTACTCACCGCGGGGCAAAAACAAAGGGGTAAGAAATAAATTCGCAGTTTAATTACGCACCAGAGCACCGATGATGTTTCCAACAGCCAATGTGTTGATGACCGCACAAGTGCTTCGATGCGAATGTCGTTTTATGTTAAAGCTTACAACAAATTAAACAAATTTTACTTTTTTTGATGGGAATGTTAAATCCCTTTGAGTGTTAACTGTCTTAATCACGACTGTCGTGACATACAACTGTTTTACTGCCATCAAACCAGATTCTTCAAACAACAGTACAGAAGGATAGATACGAGGTTTATGTAACATTACTTTCATAACAAGTTTTTGGGCTGTAATTACTTTTTGTAGGTGATGACCAGCGGACGAACCCCACGCAAGAATACCATACTGTAAGATAGGTTGAACAATTCCATAGTAAAATGTTTTAAGTGTTTTCAAATCACATACATCTCGCAGTCTTTTGAAGATGTAAACACTACGGCGAATCTTATCAACGATTTTTCCCACGTAAGCATCCCCCCGCAAGTGGTTGTCAATTAAAACTCCCAGGTACGTAGTATTTAGTACAGGTGTTATCTTTTTGCAAACACATATGCCATCAGTACAATCACTTTTATGTATCGGGAGACTCATACAGTTATTATTAGTATTTTTTCTAATGGTAAATTTAATAAAGTTTGTCTTTCCTTCATTCAATGTAAGTTTACTATCCTCCAGCCAACTATTTATCATTTTTAGATCTGCCACCGTCTTATCCTCAACATCAGTCCAGGAAGAACCTTCTACAAATAGAACCGTGTCGTCTGCATACGAAATCGGCTGTCCTTTCAGGGATAAAGAAAGCAAGTCATTTATGAACAATATAAACAGAAGCGGACCCAATACGGTTCCTTGCGGCACACCTACATTCACTTAAACCATTGTACTGTAATCCTGCCCAATCACAATGCAACACATTGCATTCTATCCTGCAAGTAGGATTTCAATAACTTCCAGGGAATACCTCTAACCCCATAGATATCCAGCTTCTGTAACAATAAACTATGGTCGACAGTATCCAAGGCTTTAGCCAGATCCAAAAAAACAGCCAAACAAGGTTTGGACTTATCAAAGCTAGATTTAATTTTTGATATAAGTTCAGCAATAGCATCATTCGTAGATTTACCTTCAATAAAACCAAACTGATTCTTTGACAGAATATTATTTTCATTAATAAAACAAGTCAGACGCACTTTTAAAAGTTTTTCTAAGATTTTACTAAAATTGTTTACCAAGGAAATAGGTCTGTAGTTTGACGTAGACTGTGAATCCCCACCCTTAAAAACCGGAACAACAACCGCCGTTTTCAATGCTTTAGGAAAATACCCCTGTTCGAAACATCTATTGAATAAAATAGATAAAGCTGGTGCAATTAAGTGAATAATTTTCTTAATTAGTTTTATAGAGATATTGTCACAACCAGTGGAATTTTTATTTTTCATCTTATTTACAATACTTATGATTTCATGGTAATCAGTTGGGGCGAGGAATAATGAGTTGACGTTACTCTTTATGAATTTAAACGATTGATTAGACACTTTACCACTTTTCTGATTTAATAATTTTCGCGCTATATCTTTAAAATGTAGATTAAATTCATTCGCGATATCTAGTTCTTTAGTTAGCTGTTCATTGGTGGCGGTCTTTACAGAGGATATACTCCCTAGAGGCTTCTCCCTGCCTCTCTCAAAAGATCTTTTTGTGTGTAGATCTTTTGTTTGTAGTAGCTTTGCTTTAAAGTGGTGATTAACTTTTTAATTGTCACACAATATTGTTTGTATGTATTGTTTAATTGGACATTACCGGGATCCAATTTTGATTGCTTATAAAGAATATCTCTTGTGTTAATAGATCTTACCACACCGTTCGTTATCCAAGGAGTACGCTTCCTATTTTTGGATGTAATTTCCCTCTTGACAGTTGCCTTATCCCGCTGATCTTTGATTACGTCACTGATAAATTGTAAGACATCATCAATTTTTGAATGAGATACAATCGACAACAAATTCTTGTGTGGTAGAGAAGTTTTTACTAAAATGTGGTCTAAACAACTTTTACTGTTGTTGACCACTCGAGTATAATCATTGATATGGGATTCAAAACCCGCAGAAGCAATCACGTCAAGATAAAGCGTGGGAATTACATGTGAACGCTTATACTTATGAATATCGATATTAATGTCTCCCATTATAAATTCATGCTCTCTAGAACAATAAGCCTTAATGTAGGAATCTAAATTATTAATAAAATTGTATGGATTAAATGATGGTGGTCTGTAAATACCCGTGATACCCAATCTCATTTTCCCTAAATTAATTTCAATTCGAAGAAATATGAAATTCCCTATATCAACACAATGTGATTTATGATTTATTGATGACTTCACAAGAATCACTACACCGTCATTCTTATTTATGCTACTAAAATTATAGTAAGTTTCATAGTTAAGTAATGTGGCATCACTCATCTGCGCCAGTCGCCACGTCTCAGTCAATACCATGACATTTATATCAAAATTGATAGAATCAATGAAACATTCCAATTCGTTTAAATGAGCTGTTACACTTCTAATATTCATACATAGAATGCGAAAACAACTGAAATTGTGAAAGTGTCACAATTAACATTTTGTGTATCAGATTCAGTAATAACCTCCACAATGACTATTAAGTTTATATAATTATTTACGCTTACGGACTAGGTCAATCAAGATTGGTTCCGACTAATCTTCCTTTCGATGTCAGCCTTACTTGCAATTGTAATCGCCGGATTATCTTCACTCTTCCTCACCATAATCTTGCTGTTCCTGTACCATACGAACTTGAAGCCATTTTCCCGAGCTGCCTTTTTTGTAAGCATTAGTAATTTGCTGTTAGTAGCGGTTAGATGTTCATTAATAAATATGGAATCACCAATCTTCAATCCTGGTAGGAAAGACTTCGTTACAACTAACTTTTTCTTTGATGCAAGCGTATCCCGAACAGTTCTTCGAACGAATTGAGCAATGATAAGCGGTGGGGCGTTCTTGCTTCCTTTTAGGCGATGGGCGACGTCAATTTCAGTTGGATCCAATTTAATGCCCAATTCCTCCGCGACTCTCGTGACAATATTCTTGCAGTCTTCACCTTGCACTTCAGGAATGCCATTAATAAGTAAGTTTTTGTTTCTGACATACTGCTCCATCTGACTATGTTGAGTAGTCAGATGTTATTGTTGTATATATCAACGTAGCACAGTTATTTCCTTATCTTTTTCAGAAAGCTGCCCATTAAGTCGGTCGCAGTTTTCTTTCATAATAGCCATACCGGACTTAATGTTTTTTAACTCGACCAGAAAGCTGTCATAATTATCCGACACATGCTCGGTAAAATTTCTCATCTCAGCCATGTCTTTCTTAAGTTCAGTAATAGTATCGTTTATAGGAGCCAGCAACTTTTTAATCTCTGACAGTAGTTCATTTTTTATCGAAGAAAATGAAGTCATGGCACCGCTATCTTCGACTCCCTCAGGTTCGCTTTTTTTATTTTGACGGCGACAAACGCAACTTCCGCACCTCCACGGTTGCTTAGAATTTAGTTTTTTACGATACACAACTTCGTTTATTGAACATTCGAAATGAAACTTTTGTTTACATTCCTGGCATTCTGCGAGTTCCGATAAAATTCTCTTGTCGCACGACGCGCATGTGTTCGACATTTACGAAAAAAAAACTGGTTTTTTCGGTTTATTGGTCGGTCACGGCAAGACTCTCAACAATAATTTAACAAAATTATCTTGCTAGAAGAATCACACTAACTCAGTTTATAACCCTCGCACTCGTTACCCCTTACTCTTTCTATAGGTACCCGTTTTGGATATAAATAACCAAATAATGACAAGAAAACAGAGGTTTACAGAAGAGCACAATAGAAGGCGTGTGCTCATAAATGGACGATAAACGGACTGAAATATTTATATTGTATTTTTTGAAGATTTTTAGGATGGGGGTTGCTATATGACCTGGGTATGAAATAGTCAATCGTCTGTTATTGTTTTTTGTTTGAATCCTTCTAATTAAATTAAAGACATAATCTGGGGGGAAGCCATTGTTGTGTGCTATTGCCTTAATGATCAATAGTTCTTTCTCTCTGTCTAAATTGTTAAGGGGAGTTGTCATAGATCGGTAAATATATGCATGAAATGCCGCATTTTTATGGGAATGATCGTGAAAAGAGGTATATGGGATTATCAGTCTGTGTGTTCTTCCTGTATATATCAAATTCTAGTTTGTTATTTTTATTAATTAATTTAACGTCGAGGTACGGTAAAGTGTTGTTCTGTTCCAGTTCCATTGCAAAATCTCTTTTTTTAAACAGCATATTAGGTGATAAATCCTAAGCTGGATTTGAACTTGGTTCAGGAAGTTTTTTAAAAATAAAAGCTGGTTTCAAACGAGTAATATTTATTGTTTAGTTTCTATTAAATCTTCAAATGATAAAATTATTTGAAAATTTTTTAATGACTTTGAATGATCCTTCATACTTTGGTGATAAACTTGTCTTTCTGTTTTCTATTCGAAGGATTACATAATCTGATAAAAATAATTCTTTATGAACAAATGGTTTCGGAGAACAATGATGAACAGTTGTCGAAGATCTCAGATTTGAAAAAGTTTCGCGTAAAGAAATTAATAAAGGAAAAGTGTCAATAGTGTTATATGTTTTTGAAAAAAATTCACCTGGGAGATGCAGAGGTTGACCATAAACCAGTTCTGCAGATGAACATCCAAGATCTTCTTTTAGGGAGGAACGTAGGCCTAAAAGTACTAGTGGAAGTTCGTGTTTCCAATGGTCTGTACTACCTCTTGCAATAAGAGCAGTTTTTAAAGATGTGTGATCTCTCTAGAATACCGTTCCTTTGGGGATGATAGGTAGACGTATGAATTTGATTTGAACCGAAAAATTTATTAAATTCATTGAAGAGTTTCGATTCAAACTGAGTGCCTTGATCATGTGTGATAGTATGAGGGATACCAAATCTCGAAAAATAATGAGTGAAAAGAGCATTAGCAATCGTGGGTGTCATTGTATTGGAAAGAGGAAAGGCTTCAGTCCGTCTTGTAAAGCGCTCAATAACAGCAAGAACAAATGTACTTTCGTCAGATGGAGCAAGAGGCCCAACGAGATCTATATGAATATGTTCGAAACGGCCTTTTGAAATATTAAATTTTCCTATAGGCATTTTAGTATGTTTATTTATTTTAGAGAGTTGACAATTAATGCAAGATTTTGTCCAATGATATAAATGAGTATTCATTCTTGGTCAGAAAAATCTTGTTTTGATTAAATTTTGTGTAACGCGTACTCCCGGATTTAAAATGTTGTGAAAATTAGAAAAGATTATTTTTCGAAATTTGACGTGAACATAAATGCGTGATAGGGAAGAAGAAATCATGGTGTGCAGTCTTAGTATTATACATAAAAATGTAGACCGAGATTTAGTACCCTCACAATCCACTGGATGACGTTGTAGACTGAATTTGCAGCAATCTGCATTATCTACACAAACAACGCGCTTGTAACCATAAAAAAATGTATATGCAACGTCAAACTCAGAGGTGAAAGCAAACGTCACATTATTGTTTTGTCGTTTGGTGTGATAACTAGTGATAACCCCGTTCTATAAGCAAATTTTCTTCCTTACTTCCTTTTGGCTTAGTGTTTTATATCCATTAGATAAGTGTTTAAATGAGTTTAATCCTTTGCCACCTCCTGATAAGTTTATCCGATCGATATATTGGCGCTCTTTGCCAATGCGAGCAATATACAGTGATACAATAAAGTCTACATGTAGCCCGGAAAATGATAATACCTCAGCTCCCGCAATGTAATTCAATGAAATGTTTTAACAAAACATGTAAGAAGTCCATATTACTTCCATATTTTACATAAAAACTATATAAGTTATTATTAATCAAGGGGAACACAAAACAAAATCATACCTTTAACTCAAAAAGTCTACACACAGTCCTAAAAAAAAGTCTAGTGTCTGTTATAGCTCAATAAAAATATACAAATAAAAATAGATTAACACTAGCACTAGACCTAGAAGTAAAAACATTCCGTTTAGTCGTGCTTCTCTTAAAACATAGAACTACAAGTGTAAAACTTGAACTAACACTAGACCTAGAACTAGAATAATGGGAAGACGCACGGCTAAACCCGAAACTTTCTAGTTCTATGTCTAGTGTTAGTTCTAGTTTTAATTGTAATTCAGCACTATATTGTTATATATTTTTATTGAACTAAAAGTAGAACTAACACTAGACCAAGAATTAGAATCATTCGGGTTTAGCCGTCTTTAAAGACGTGCGGCTAAACCCAAATGATTCTAGAAAAAAGTAAATCATTCAACTGATTCTAGTTCTAGGTATAGTGTTAGTTCTACATAGATAACAGTGCTAGTGTAAAACTAGTACTAGTTAGTTCTACATAGATAACAGTGCTAGTGTAAAACTAGAACCAACACTANTAGAATCATTCGGGTTTAGCCGTCTTTAAAGACGTGCGGCTAAACCCAAATGATTCTAGAAAAAAGTAAATCATTCAACTGATTCTAGTTCTAGGTATAGTGTTAGTTCTACATAGATAACAGTGCTAGTGTAAAACTAGTACTAGTTAGTTCTACATAGATAACAGTGCTAGTGTAAAACTAGAACCAACACTATACCTAGAACTAGAATCATTCGGGTTTAGCCGTCTTTACAGACGTGCGGCTAAACCCAAATGATTCTAGTGTAATTAAGCGCTATATTGTTGTATATTTTTATTGAACTAAAACTAGAACTAACACAAGACCTGGAACTAGAATCATTCGGGTTTAGCCGTCTTTA